>CM021108.1:303237509-303526761 GCA_007115665.2 Sequoiadendron giganteum | reverse complement strand
TATCCTTGGAGCCCATGTGCCCAAAGGGACACATCCCATGAGCAGATGTGTCTCCACTTGTGGAGACACGTCCTCTCATGAGACACGTCTCTTAGAGGTGGGTCTCCAAGATATATAAATGGTTCCCTCATTGATATGCAAACATCAAAAATTTATAAATGTTCTACAATTAGCACATTCAACATAAGAGAATTAAATATAGAAACTTAGAATCTTGACTTAGAATTCTTACACAGAATTTCAGACTTAGAAATTACTTAGATTTCTTAGGATCCTATCTGATATGATTTTTTAAAATTTACAAGAATATATTCCCATTTTGTGTGATTTAGTTGATTGGTGTCTGCATGTTAGATTTAAACTCTTTTAAATCAGTCACAATAGTTTAAAGATTTATTTTAAGGAGTTAAAGAAGTACTAGGTTGAGAAACATTCCAGCACAATTTATGCAAGTCATAAATTAATGAAGTTTTATGCCAGTTATATAGTTTCATTTTTCAAAGTGCCTAACAACTAGAATTAAGCCAAAGAGGAAAACACACATCATTTTCTATTTTTGACTCTGTTGTCCATGTGCATAGAAGGCACTGATCTGCCATAGCCCATAGATAAAATTTCATATAAAACAACTTATTCAAAATCCTTTCTTTTGTGTAGTAGGAGTAGGAGTAGTTGTAGTGATTTATATCTATTCACTTCCATTTGCCATTGTGGATAGATTGCTCAATCATGAAACACGTTTCAAAATATGCATCTTTCATATAGGTACACCTGCCTAGGTCTAGCAAAACCTGAAGAGTAGAAGGTACAATTGGCCTTGTACGTTGGCCAAAATAATTGTGAGAGCTTGGCAACCTCTCATGGTTCAAACATGTGTTTTTGAGACCCAACAATTTGGCAACTTTGTTGGGGAATTACTCAAGAATTGTTTTTCAGCCTATCCATTTATTGAGTTAGAAAAGTTTTACATTTTTTTGGAGATTCCACTAGGGCAAACAAAAAACAATATATAAAAAAAAAAAAAAATTCCTACTTTTGGAATTAATAGGTGGCGACTCTGTTTCATTTGATAAATAATGCATGGGTGTTGTGAAGGAGTAATATTTTTTCATGATGGAAGAAGAAGAAAGGAGACAATAGTCAATGAGAGAGTTGAAGGAATTGAGACAACAAAGGCTAAAATTAGAACAACAGATGCTACAAGAGAACCAACAATTGTGGCAATTGAGACTCAAACGTGCTCCAAGTACATCCCCAAATAGCTCATCATGCAATGAGAATGAAGACACAAATGCCAGGAGATCTTGGACACCACAAGTACCACTTGATGCAACTAATATCTTTGATAATAAAGGTAATGCGCTCCATTCACAACAAAACACTTTTGATGAGTATTTTCAAATTCAAGAAAGAAACAAAATTCTTGTGGATTCCTTTTTTGACATAAGGAGATATAAGGGAGAAGATGTGAACTCTCTGTACAATAGGATGACATAGATCTGTATGGATTTACCTCCTCATCTTAGGCCTACAAGACCCACGTTTGTTGCATAATTTTTAAGAGAATCAGAGCCTGAATCAATTTATTGGTCAAAGTCATTAAAACATCAAGCTTTTGATGTAGTAAATCAATTTATTGATTCCATGCTTGGGACAAGGTACATGGATAATGGCAATAATAAATCTAATAGTGATATCATGGATGCTCAAACAATGCAACAAACAAAGGAAGCATGTGCTACTAGAATTACTAATGACAATTTTTCAGATTTGGAAGATGATTGCAGCATTAATGATATTGGTGGGGACACATCATCTGGGGAGTACATTAGTAATGCTTCAGAAGCTGAAATAGAAGAAGGTACCATGCCATCCAATAGTGAAGATATGGAGAGTCTCTCCTACATAACAAATTATGATTCAAATTGTGAGGGTGAGGTTATGGATGTTGATCTACAACAGGGTGATTATCAAGAAGTTGGAGAAATAGAAGAAGATCTAGATGAAACATGTTCACTCAGTAGTGAGCAAGTTTCAGATTTGTTGACTCTTGAATACCAGAAGTATGCGCATAGAGATAATTCTAAATTTTTGGCTCCAGAATATATCTTATTTGACAGTGAAGATACTATGTGTAACAATTCATATAACCCCATGTGCATCTCTCACAGTGATGAGGAGTTCTTTGGAGTTGATCAAGAATCCATTTGTGTCCAAGAAGAGGTATGTGATTTGAATATTTTTTTCCTGCAAGAGAGGGATGTTGGTTTTCATATCATTGATGATAAGTGTTCAACATTTATTGATTCAAGTATGTATAAGGATGACTCTATGGATCAAGAATATGTGTCAATGCCAATTGGTAATATAAAAGAAATGGAAAGTAGTTATGATTTAATGGTTCAAGAAGATGTTGCTGAGATAGAATTTGTAGATTTCCAAGAAAAACATTCAGATTTTGAGGTCTTAGTGCAGTTGCAAGAATATCTAGTAATATATGATGATGAGCAAACCTATGAATGTTTTGTTGAATATGGGTACACTTTGTATGTTGAGGGTGATAAATATTTTTCATATGCTAATGAGAATGATGAAATGAAGATTGGTGAAATGAATATGAATCAAGTTGAATACAATGTTTTACTAAAGGTTTTCAATGGAAGTGCATGTTGTAGGGTAGGTGGAATGGATATTTTCAAAAGAAACTTGATGAGCTTTAATCAAGATAAAGTCTATGATAGAGGAAAGTGTAGGTTTTTTCTTTTGGGTGGCCTGGGGCCATCCCTTGTGGTTTGAATTTTAAACCATGGTAGATGCAGAGGATTGGGGATTGCCAGTGCATGGACAGTTCCTAACAAACCTCTTCAATCATTCTCTTCCATGAACATTAGTTTTTGAAGGGTCTGGGTTTTCTAGTACATGGACATTCTCAAAACTTCCCTCGATGAAAAATCTTTTTTCCAAGTACAATAGTGTAGGGTTTTCCATTCTCCATGGTCCATCTTTCATATCCTTCATTTGTTCATTCCCTTCATCTGCCATTGCCTTCATTTTTTCATGTCTTTTCTTGGTCTACTCTCCCAAAGATATTTTGGATTCTTGCAGTGATTTACAAAATCACTCATCCCCAACAAGAGCCACTGTTAAAATTCAAAATTTTCATTTTAAAAACCCTAAGGTTTTCCCATCTTAATCTAATATTTTCCTATCTTTTCATGAAATGATTCATTTATCCCCTATCCATAAAACCAAAAAATGACACATATATTATACCGCTTCCTTTTTTTGCATTTTATATGGCATTCACTACCTTACCGCGACCTCCCATAATGGGCTCGCGGTATGGTGGTGGTAGTAAATAAGCAGACACAAAGCAGATACTACACCACCGCATGTGGTCTAAGCATAGACCGTGGTGGGCCGTTAGTAACCAACGCAACAGTCAACAATGAAGCAACTACCACTACATCATAGCCAGTCATAACAGTACCTATGGTGGCACAGTGGATGAAGGTCAACGGTCAATGACAGAGGAAGCAACAATGATAGCTACCACGGTACCGCTAGAAGTTAAGCTAGCAACTGTGGTAGTGTAGTAAGCTGTTAGCAGAAAACAAAGTTGGCTACTGCTGCACCATGAATGGCTAGAGGGGGGACCATGGTAGCGTGGTAGACAGAAAGGAAGAGGGTGAAGGTAACATAAAATGTTACTGCTATACCACTAGCAGACTTGACAAACACTACGGTAACACAATATGCATGGAAGACAACAGTGAAAGGTGACCATTGAGGTGACATCGCAATACCACAAATAGTTATAATGAAGCTCATGGTAGGGTGGTGGAGGAAGGATAGAATCCATCACATTCAGACCGTGGAATTGCTGGGGGTCACATTGAAGACTGCGATAAAGCGGGAAGGAAATAAACAAAGGGAAAAAAAATAGTCAAAGTTAGAGCATCGTTGCACCATGGAGAAGAAAAATGTTGACTACGGTTGGGTGGTAAAATAATAAAGCCATGGGGAGGTGAAATATTAAGGGCAGGAAATGTATTAAAGTAAAATTAAACGTTTGACTATAGTCATAAATATTTGATTTGTTGATAAGGAAACCTAATCAAATATTTTATTTTCTGTCTGAGAATATGAAAAAGTTTTTACCAGTCCAGTGAAGGGTCATGACCCTTGGTATGAATTGTATAAATACTTTATAAAATCAGTTGCAGAAGAAGGGGATAGGGTTAGAGTAGGATATATTTTCAGACTGGGGAATAAAAAATGTACAGAGCATTTCCTGACACAAATCAATGGAGATAATGAATTTTAATTGGTGATATTGTCATTTGGTGTTCAGTTGTTATGTTGTGTTAAATCTAATTCTTTTATCTGGTTCTCTCCAACTTGAGATTCTTTAATTGTTTAAATCAGCATGTCAAGCATATCTCTGATTTATAACAATGTATTCCCATTTTGTGTGATTTAGTTGATTGGTGTCTGCATGTCAGATTTAAACTCTTTTAAATAAGTCACGGTAATTTAAAGATATCTTTTGGGGTGTTAAAGAAGAACTAGATTGAGAAACATTCCAACACAATTTATGCAAGTCATAAATTAATGAATTTTTATGCTAGTTATATAGTCTAATTTTTCAAAGTTCCTAACAACCAAAATTAAGCCAAAGAGGAAAACACATATCATTTTCTATTTTTGACTCTATTACCCATGTGGATAGAAGGCACTGATCTACCACAACCCAGAGATCAAATTTCATATAAAACAACTTATTCAAATTCCTTTATTTTGTGCAGTAGAATTAGGATTAGTTGTAGTGATTTATATCTATTCACTTCCATTTTCCATTGTGGATAGATTTCTCAATCAAGAAACACATTTCAAAATCTGCATCATTCATATAGGTACACCCACCTAGGTCTAGCAGAACCTAAAGAGTAGAAGGTAAAATTACATCAATTGGCCTTGTAGGTTGGTCAAAAGAATTGTGAGAGCTTGGCAACCTCTCGTGGTTCAAACCTACATTTTTGAGACCCAATACAAACAATCCATAATGTCATCCATCTGGGCAAAGGAAATATATAGTTCACTGTGATTTTGTTTATGGCTCTAGAGTCTATACACATCCTCCATTCTTCATCCTTCTTAGGTGCTAGCACAATAGGTACTGTGCAAGGACTTAAGCTCTCTCTTATCAAATCCTTCCTCAAAAAATATTGCACTTGTGTATTCAACTCTTCATTCTCTTTCAGTGTCATTTCGTGTGCTTCTTTATTAGGAAAACTAGCTCCAGGAATCAGATCCATGCAATGACTAATACTCCTTATAGGTGGCAATCCATGAGGTACATTTTCTGAAATGATATGTTCATATTCTACTAGCATCTCCTTTACCTCCTTCATTTTTTCTTCTATATGCTGCAATTATTGATTCTTCTTAAGAACCAAGGCATAGCACATGTTCTCTTGTCTTTGTCCATCCAAAAATCTCCTTCCATCAACCAAACAAATTCTAGCACTCGTGCAAACCTCAACTTTAGGAACATCCTCCAAGGGAAACAAAGTCTACTTCATCCCACTAGCAACAATGGTATATGTGTTCTTCTTTCCATCATGAATAGCCTATCTATCATACTATGAAGGCCTTCCCAAAAAAACATGGCATACATCCATAGGCATGATATCGCACAAAACTTCATCATGATAATTTCCTATCTTTAATTTCACCAAACATTGTTCACTTATTAGTATCTTATGCTCATCTTGAATCCATGCTATCTGATAAGGCTTTAGGTGTTTCAATATTTCAAGCTTCAATTTTTTCACCATTTCTTCAGAAACCATGTTCTCAGAGCTTCCACTATCAATAATCACTCTACAAAATCTACCAACTACCTTGCATCTAGTTCAGAACAAATTATTTCTCTACAGCAGTCTGTGCTCCATCTCACTTTGACACAATACTATTTTGGTCACCAACACTTCTCCCTCTTCCGGTTTATTAGATGATCTGACATGATCCTCCTCAACAAAGGTTGTTCTTCTATTTTTATTTGTATTTTTTATTGTCTCTCCTTGATTACATTCAAATGATCTATGTCCTTCTCCACCACACTTAAAACAAGTTCCCCTAAATACTCTTTTATCCTATCTTCTATCATGATTTATATAACCCTCATTCCAATAACCACCATATCCTCCTCTCTGGTAGAGTTTCCATCATCTCTATGGTATGGATTATCATTCTTACTAACTTCCTTATCTATATTTTGATCTACAAAAGATCATCTTCCTCCTCGAGTAAAAATTCTTCCTCTCTGGAATCTTCCACCTCTTCCTCTCTGTCTCTACTCATGTCTTTTATTCAGGTTATCTTATGATTTTAGGGCACATTGATATGCCTCCTCCACACTCAATAATCTGATCAAACTGATCTCATCCTATATAGATGACCTCAAACCATTCACATATTTGGCTAATTTCTCGGTCTCATCCTTCGAATGTCCAGATCTAATATTCAACTTGTAGAACTCCTCAATATACTTTGTC
Source organism: Sequoiadendron giganteum (assembly GCA_007115665.2). Classification (NCBI taxonomy): domain Eukaryota; kingdom Viridiplantae; phylum Streptophyta; class Pinopsida; order Cupressales; family Cupressaceae; genus Sequoiadendron; species Sequoiadendron giganteum. Next base: position 303,520,201 of record CM021108.1, on the reverse strand, counting down.
ACACTTGACTCTTTATGCTTCAAATTCTGCAACTTTCAGAACAAACTAACTTGATAGTCTATGGGCATAAACTTTTTTTTAACTTATTCACCATGTGACCCTATGATTTTCTTTTCTCCTTTCCTCTTCTTTTCCTATCTGTTTGCAAATTCTCCCACTAAAGGGATGCACATCCTTTCATATTTGTATAAGAAAATTTCACCTTCTTGTCTTAGGTGGTACCTTCAAAATCAAAATACTTCTCCATCTCCATTATCCAATCAATCAATTCATCTGGATCTAGCTTACCACTATAATCTGATGGATTCAAATTTGGTTTAGTATTTACTCTAGTGAGGGATCTTATGAACCTCTCTTCTCCTTGATCAAGGCCAGGTTGATCTTCTCTTTCCCTTTCTTTTATTCTTCTACCTCTTCATCACTCACATCATCAACTGGTCGACCTCTCCTATGAGTTGTTTCAATGCTTCTAATCTAGTAATAATTCCTCTCAACATATCCATTATAGCTAGGTTTGCACTTCCACATGCTCCATTTCCTCTACAATTTCTTCTTCCTCCCATATTTAGTCAAATACTTTGTAATTGCAGGTCAGGTCCTCAATCCACCACCCCACACCAAAGCTTCAACGAGACTTCATAAACTTTAACGATCTCTCATAGAACGAATCTCACTCTGATACCAATTTGGTGTAGTCATAGTAGGAGGGTCCTCAAAGAGAACAGTTCATACCATGCAAAAATTACACAATAGAATCCACTGAAAATATCGAGACAAATGAAAATTCAAACATTCTTATCGTCAAAAATTTCAATTACATACAACTGACAACATCTAGGTTTACATATTGGTCTCACAGGTCTGATACAACATGCTCCTCCATGTGAGCTGAAAATATTATAGACTGAATCCCCTATTCCTTCTAACTCACTATCCTAATGATTTATTACAATGATTTATATCACATCCAAGATCTAGAATCATTCGCATTGACCAAATATCATTACAATCATCAATGAAGGACATGTAACGTGCATGAAATAGGTCAGCCTTCAATTTGAATTTCTCCTCGACAGGTGCATATGATGAAGTGTGAACCTAAACTACTGTTGGGGACACTCCACGAAACAATTCAAAACAACTCAAGGATCCACAAGTTACAGGAAGGATCCACAAGAGATCAAATTAGTCGTTAGGCTTGAAACTACTTCAGTGCTTTGTTATAGAAATTTTCACTTAATCTAAAAGTGATAACTTGCTAGAAAAAGATCCAATCGTGTTGAAATCTTGGAATAAGGAAAATGAAAATTTCCATGATGGAAACATAGATCCACAGTGTCTGGTGATGAAATATTGAATTTGGCAACTTGAACTGAACAAGAAAAAAATTGAAATAAAAATATTTTTGGTTGATGTAGGATTGTAAAGAACCAAGGATGCTCCTGTATCAATCACCTAACACATAGTGATCGGAAATCATTGGCCCATGAATTCATCCTTAGTATAATCCAATTAGAAAAGGAATAATCATGTATTTCACACTACACTATGGGTCCAATCCTTCTCCTTTTTTATTTACACTTTTAGACAACTCATAAACTGAGTCTGCCGTCACTTACACACCAATTTTTCTTACCATAAAGTACTTTCTCTTGATTAATTTTCCATCTCGAGCATATCACTGCTCCTGAACATTTGTCAAAATCTTGAGATTGCTTCATTCTTAAGCTTGTATCGATAGATTTTCATTGATCACTTCGATCTATTACTCCTTTTTGACATTCTATCAAGTCTATGGTTTACCTATTTTTAAGCCTATTTCAGCTTAATAGAGTTTCCAACCTTTCCTTTTCATATAAAGGACTAAAATTCAATATTAGAGGTTTATACATCATTCAATATTTAGTCTACCATTTTCACTTACTTGACTATAATAATATATTGCACATTCACTCAACTAAATGTTTTCATAGTATGATCATCGTTTACACAACCCTATCATTATTTGCTAAACTAAAATACCTCTCAGAATTACTAATAAACTACTTTTCAACAATATATTATTTAGGACAAAAATCCTATAAGTCAAGTTTCCAAAAATTGTTGGTTGCTTCGATGAGTTTATCCACTTAGAAAATTATGTCAGTTCTACTAACATAGTTAGATTGATCTGTCTTGTATTCTACCATTTTCCTTATGGAATCTCAAGATGTATACATGTCCTACCAATGATAAAAATTTATCTTCATTTCCTAACATACTAGATAGTATCTTTCCACATTTCGTGCAACCTCATACTCTATCTTTTTCTAGGTTATAGTGGATCCTCATCTGACAATTTTTTTTTGCTATTCCGATGTCCTAACTCTAACATTAATTTCCTCATTCCATTCCCGAATCTTAAAAAATTTTGGGTACATAGGTTATTTTATATCCAATAATAGTCTATCCTTTGACTAAGTGAAAACATGTTTTGATCTCACACCATCATTAATTGCCATGTAATAATGGTTATAATTTTTGCAGAGATAAATCTCATTTATATTAGGACATTCATAAAATGAATTTCTTCTGACCTCAAATTATTTTCAAAGATGTAATCCATCTTTCAACTCAATCAGAATTTCCCAATCAATTTGGTACTAATTTCAAGTATTAATCCTTTTTCAATCATGTTGGTTCCTAAATGATATCAAATTTAATTGCATACCTAATCATAAAAAATGATAGCTTCTTGTTAGATCCATATATTCTCTTAATCATATAGGTGAGTCTTAAATTTGGTATATCTTTTTTGAGCACAAGTAATAATTTTGATGTTCTACTTCATAAAATTTTCAACATTTCTTGCTAAGTGAAAATTCTATGATGTTTTGTCATAACAATAGATTCTTACCTTTAGGAGTGTATCTCTCTTTAATATAAGATCCACTAAAATAGATTCTTGTCAATAATATGACTTCCTTTAACTCACTAGGCATCCCTTCTATATTTCCATCCAAATATAATTTCATAAGCTCAAGTGATTTACACATTCCCATATGTGAATCTTAATCTCAATTATTCCCTTCCAATTATTAGGATAGAGTCACCATTCATTGACTAGTCTAATGTTATAGGTTACTCTTCCCCTATATGTTTCAATCAAGACAAAATTTACAACTCAACCAAGTAATTCATTCCCAACTTAAAAATGTAAAATGAGTAGTCAGTACATAATCCAACTCAATAGGTTAAATATTATCCTAAATTATCACTTTATTTGAATGAACTTGTTCCAATTAGGTTATTCTAAATCTATGGTCTCATTCATGAGTAAGGTAGTGATCAGTAATCATTCTCATTAAGATATTCTGATGTGGTTCACATAAAATCATATCCTACCTTATCTTTTATTCCATTTCAATGGGTTATTGCTAAGCCTTTTCATTCCCAGGTCTCTTAGCATAGTAAGCTATAGTGTCAAGTCATTTCTCAATATGGATATATTTCCTAGTATGTAGTATTACTACTTATGTATAGAAATAACATCGTTATCTATTTTCCCCATATAATTTATATAGGAGTATAGAGACACTTTCCTCCAATCATGAGTAGCCTAGATCTTCCTTTTCCAATCCCATAGACAATGATCTTCCTCATCAGAAAAATATAAGATATGGGATGATAATAGGTCATAATCCTTGACCTTTCCATTTATCTTACTCCAAAAATCCTAATACCCTTTTCCTTGTGGTCATAAGATGTATGACTTAATTGACATCATGACTTGCGAAGAAGTCATTAGTTCTTCCAAATTGAGAACATACCCACATTTTCGTTATATGGGGTACTTAACTTGAGTCAATCCACTCTCTTCCTTCCCCTCTTAGTGTTTCCACAACTTTCAATCTACTCACATTGAACTCCGATCAATCACTTGCTTCTTTAGAGAGGATTTTTCATTCCTTGTTTTTGAATTTCCATTGCCTTCTCTTGCCTCAATAGCATACTTATACTTTTTCCTAAAGTTTGATTCACTATTGTTTTCTATCACACAGATTTCAACAATTTGGATCATCCAATAGGAGATATAGTGAGCAATCAAAAAATTTATAAGTTTAAAGAGGCACACTAATATTCCCATCTTCTTTATAATATCCCTTTTGGTTAAGGAATTCCCATGTTCTCAAGCCTCTTTTGTTGATGTACTTTTCAACTTAGAGTGTTGTCTTCCTTGCAAATTTTATTGTTTTGACACATAGTTCCATATTGCATACCATTTCCTTTTAGCACCTCAAACGAATGCTGATTTTCACATAAATTTTGGTGAGTTCATCTTATACTCCAAACAATATTTATACTTCCCAAATATTTTGTCAAACCGACTTGACTTTACCAATTTAGGTTCTTTCTCATATTCACCTTTCCAAGTGATTTTAATTCTAATGCTTGTAATCCTATTCTTTTATCCCCTAGAGATACCAGAGTTGTTTGGTATATTTTTCACATCTTAATCAAAAACTCCAATAATCTCATTGATTTTGGTTGGTGGAATCATGCCCACGTCATTGATTTTTGGTTTCTGACCATTCTAGTCTTTTTGCTTTTCCTAGGTACTAACTCTTTTCTTGCAAGATCCTATCTTTACATAATAATTAGGTTAATGTCAAGAGTTCTCCAATCCTTGTGGATACCTATTTTTTTGAAATCCTACTTTGATCTAATTTATGTTAACATTACATGCACATAGATTTGTAGTGCTTTCACTAAATCCAATAATTCTTGACTCTTTTCAACTATAGTTTGCAACTATAAAAGGGTTATCTCATTTCTCCTCATTCCCTTAGAGTTATATAACTACTTCATAGGATAAAGGTATATATAGGTTATTCTTCCTAACCTTCCTATATAACCCAATTGCATAATCTTCCACAATCCTAGGTAATATCATAAGTTGTTGGTTTAGGAGTTACTAACTCCAGGGACAACTCTTAAGTAGTCCCAACTTTAAACAAGTTACTAGGAATCTCATCTTCCATTCACTTTTCCCTCGGTTCATTCTCTCTTGCCTTTGTGGCACAAGAAATTTTCAACTATTATCTTCGGATAAGGTTTATGCATTGATATGTAATGAGATCATAGGTTTCACTGTAGAACCTAGTAGCTCTCATAACACATGTAATGACCCAACTCATCGGTAAAATAAAAATTTCCAAATTTACATCAAACGAGTAAATAAATTTTATAACAAGTCATTTCATTATAATTTTCCTTTCTTTTATTGATAATATATGAACAATATATCATATTAAAACTACAATAAATATTCCATCTCATTACAATAACTTCACAATTACAAGTAACAAGAAAACATACCTTTACAAACATAGCTCCAATGAGCTTTAGAACTAATAGCTATAAGAAGGTCCAGTAATCCATCCCTTCAAATTTTTGGTTCTCCGGCTGCTTGCTATGGAGGAGAAGCATCACATAGGTGATTTTTCATCAACCAAAAACTCTTAATGTGGTCCCCCACACATCTTTCATTCAATATATGGCCCTTCCCTTCGAGGAAGATATTGGTAGAGTAACTGATAATGACAACCAACTGAGCATAGTGTTGTGTCCTAGATAACTAGAACCTCTTCAATTCAAAAACTCTCAGACTAGCATGTAATAAAGGATCATGATGAACTAACAATTTAGTCTTAAGAGTCACACAACCTAGAGTGGAGTCACATACATTGCACTACTTTGATCAAATAGTTTTCATTAAGTAATTCAAATGACCTCATCTATCACATACACTACTAATGGTCAATTTGACTTAAGGGTATCATAAAATACGCATAGGTATTTTCCTTAAATGGGTAATCCATTACCAAATAATAACCTAAAACATACTAAACTACTTACAATTAACTACTTACTGGTAAGTACACAAGTGGTGCAGGGCACCATGTTCCATGCCTCCATGAGGTAACTTTGTAAATTTTAAAATTTGGTTGTATTTTGTTTTTAATGAGGTCATATTTGCACCATTTCTAATGTAATTAATTCATTTGAATAGGTTTCTAAGTAAAGTGTTGGGTCAAGTTGTCAAATAATGCAAAATCTTGCAAATATTATCAAAATGCAAAAATGCAAAAAGTTGGAATATGAACAGTCACTCTTGTAAAAGGAATATTTGGATGGTAGAAACTGAAGGGGAAGCTAAGATAATTGTTTTAACATGTTTAAATATCATTTTTAAGGTGAGGAGTAGGTAGAGAAAGTTGTATCTTGAAGAATATTTGAAAACATACTCTGTTTTCCTATGGATTTCAACATTTTCCCTATTTTTGCAAGCATTGTACAACCTGTACAACATCATCGAGACATAATATTTATTGGTTTTTGATAGATTAGTGTATTATCTCTCAAATAAAATTTATTTGGGGAAATTTCATTGATATTTAAGCTTTTTTGAGTCATTTTTCTATAAATTGTCTTGAAACCCTCATTTTAAGGGTTTGAGAGTCTAAAAAGGGAATAAGCAGCCATTCCATCATTGGAAACCTTTGTAAATTAGTGGAATGGGTTATTTTAGGTTTTTTCTCAGGTTGGTTGTGTTTTCAGTGGTAGGGGAAGGTAAATTGAGTGAATTTGGTTGTTGCCATAGTTGAAAACCCTCATTGTTTGAGAAAAATTGGTGCCTAAGGTTAGGGTTTGAAGAGAAATCATTGGTCAAGAGTGTGAAATAGTTTAGAAAGATTTTTAAGACCATATTTTATTTTTATAAGGTGTTATTGAGGTGATTAGAGGCTTGGATTTCAGAAATTCAACATTGGCCTTGTGAAACTAACTTAATTAATCCTCCTTGAAAATGAAACAGTCAATTTTAAGGGCTTATTTTTAAAAACAACCAATGCCAATTTTGGCATATGTTTGATAAATTCCAAAAGGGTATTCAAAACTATATTTATCTTCTAGAGAAGAGGCATGGTTCAAAATATATTCTATGATAGTCCTTAATGAAGGAAACTAGGTAGGTTAGAGAACTTGTGGGGCAGCAAGATTGTGATAAAATATTAAGATAAAAATGGTATAATGGGACTGTATGGGATGTGTTAAGACTCTTGGAGTGGATATTAGAATTTTTTTATGAATATTTCACATTATTTCTTTGTCAAATAGGGCTAATTGCCTTGAAAAACAACGTTGCAAGCCGGATTTGGAGGTTACATCTCAAAAAAACCATAGTTGGTTTATTGATATGTTTTGGAGGGAAATAAATGGTATTTTAAACTTTGTTTTTATTTTTGAGATCCCCATTCATTTGGAAGTTGTGTTTGTTTTTATCTCGTAGGAGTACTACAAGTGAATAGGCTTCTTGAAGGTGAACTATGGAAAAAGTTCAAAGACACTATCCTTGGGGACTTGTATTGGCCTAAAACTATTAGGTTCATGATTTCCAAGGGGTATCATGGATTTAGTAAATGATTTTGGTTATAATTCCATTTTTTGGTTTCTTTTAGCCTTGAAGAACCGTTTTTCATTTAAGAGAGTTTGTGAGTGTTTTGGTGATCTATCAAAATCAATGCTTTGTATCTTAAAAAATATTTGAAGCCCACCAGGCTCTAAATCAATTGGTATCAAAGCATTTTAATTTGGTGGATTGTGAATTGTGTTGATTGTAGGTGCTTGTGGTCCATCTTAAAGCTGCAAGCGAGAAAGAGTTATGAGAAGGCATGTTTGCTACAAACATGGAAAAGGTATGCTATCACTATCCTCTAGTAGAGATGAATCTAGGGAGAAGGTGTAGAGATTTCCTCCACTAAGAGAGAGAGTGGGAAGATGAAGCATCTTCCAAGATCGTTTTTGGGTAGATGAACAGTATTTTGTTAGACGCTATGTGATGAAGTAGTGAGAGAAATGGGTATCTTCCTAAGGAAAAGAACATGAATAATGCAACCATTTCAAACTATGGAGATGCTAAAAAAATAGTTATGAAACATAATTTGATTTTGGAGGGAATGTTATTGAGTTGTTGTTCAATTTTTCTTCTTTGAAGGTCAAGGATGAATTGATTTTGGAAATGAAAGAATGGATTAAGAAACATGTTGCTAGAATGGTAGGAGAATTTTGAATCATAGGTAAAAATGCAGGTTCAACACCATTTTCAAAGGAAGAATAGGTTAAGGATCAATCATCAAATGAAAGACAACATTCAACAATGAAGAACCGATTAAAGACAAAGCGCAAATGCTTTTTTAAATTTTTTGATGATTCCAAAGTCTACTTGGAGGCTGAAGAATGATATTGAAAAGCTTGAATAAATTTTGCATCACTGTCCTCAAGATGACTTGAGGCAAAAGTTTTCCTAATAGTATGGTGCAAGGCACCATGTGAATTTCAAGCCTCCATGAGGCAAATTTGTAACTTTTGAGCTTTGGTTGTATTTTTTTGTAATAAGGTCATATTTGGACCATTTCTAATGTATTTTAGTCATTTGAATAGGTTTCTAAGTAAAGTGTGGGGTCACGTTGTCAAATAATGCAAAATCTTGCAAATATTGTCAAAAAGAAAAATTGCAAAAAGTTGGAATATGAACAGTCACTCTTGTAAAAGGAATAGTTGGATGATATAAACTGAATGGGAAGCTAAGATAAATATTTTAACATGTTTAAAGATACTTTTGAAGGTGAGGAGTAGGTAGAGAAAGTTGTATCTTGAATAATATTTGAATAAATACTTTGTTTTCCTACAAATTTCAATGTTTTCCCTATTTTTGCAAGCATTGTACGACCTGTACATCATCACTAGGCCATAATATTTTTTTTTTTTTGATAGAGTAGTATATTAGCTCTCAAATAAACTTTATTTGAGGAAATTTCATTCATATTTAAGCTTCTTTGAGTCATTTTTCTATAAATTGTCCTTAAAACCTCATTTTAAGGGTTTGGCGGTCTAAAAAGGGAATAAGTAACCATTCCATCGATGAAACCTTTGTAAATATATTGAATGGGTTAGTTTAGGTTTTTTTCAACTTGGTTATGTTTTCATGGGCAGGGGAAGGTAAATTGAGTGAATTTGGGTGTTGCCATAGTTGAAAACCCTCATTGTTTGAGCAAAATTGATGCCTAAGGGTTAGGGTTTGAAGAAAGATCATTGGTGAAGAGTGGGAAATGGTTTAGAAAGATTTTTCAGATCATATTTGATATTTTTGAGGTGTTATTGAGGTTATTAGAGGCATGGAGTTTATAAATCCAATATTGACCTTGTGAAACTAGCTTAATTAAGCATCCTTGAAAATAGGATAGTAAATTTTAAGGGATTATATTTCAAAACAACCTATGCCAATTTTGACATATGTTCAAGAACTTAAAAAAGGGTATTCAAAAATATCTTTAGGTTCTAGAGAGGAGGTCTGGTTCAAAAGATATGCTATGACAATCCTTTATGAAGGAAACTAGGTAGGTTAGAGAACTTGTGGGGCAACAAGATTACAAAGAAAGGTGGAGATTAAAATGACATAATGAGCCCCTATGGGATGTTTTAAGACTCTTGGAGTGGAGATTAGAATTTTTGGATGAATATTTCACATACTTGCTTTGTAAAATAGGGCTAATTACCCCTAAGAACAACGTTCTAGGCCTTATTTGGAGGTTACTTCTCCAAAAAACCATAGTTTTTTTTACATATGTTTTGGAGGGCCATAAATGGTATTTGAAGCTAGGTTTATTTTTTGGAGATCCCCCTTAATTTTGATGTTGTGTCTATTTTTGTCTCATAAGAATACTACAAGTGAATAGGCTTCTTGAAGGTGAACTATGGAAAAAGTGCAGAGACAGTGTCCTTGGGGACTTGTATTGGCCTAAACCTACCATGTTCATGATGTCCAAGTGGTATCAAGGATTTAGTAAATGATTTGGGTCATAATTCCATATTTTTGTGTCTTCTAGCCTTAAAGAACCATGTTTCATTGAAGAGAGTTTGTGAGTGTTTTGGTGATCTATCAGAATTAATTCTTTGTGTCTTAGAAAAAATTTGAAGCCCACCATTCTATGCATCAATTGGTATCAGAGGTGGTTTATCTAGTGGATTGTGAAGTGTGTTGGGTGCAGGTTATTGTGGTCCATCTTAAAGTTGCAAGAGAGAAAGAGTTATGAGAAGGTGTGTTTGCTACAGACTTGGAGAAGGTCTGTGATCACTGTCCTCCAATAGAGATGAAGTTGGGGAGAAGGTGTAGAGAGTTCCTCCATTGAGAGAGAGAGTGGGAAGAGGAAGCATATTCTAGGATATTTTTTAGGTTGATGGATAATATGTTCTGAGAGATTGTGTGATGAAGCAGTGAGAGAGATGGGTATATGCCTGAGGAAGAGCACACGAAGAATGTGAACATTTCAAAATATGGAGATGTGAAAACATGTATGAAACATAATTCGATTTTGGAGGGAAATGATATTGAGTTGGTGTTCAATTTTTGTTCTTTGAAGGTCAAGGATGAATAGATTTTAGAAATGCAAGAATGGATTAAGAAACATGTTGCTAGAATGGTAGGAGAAGGTTCAGTGATACGTAAAAAGGTAGGTTCAACACCATTTTCAAAGGCAGAGTAGGTCAAGGATAAATCATCAAATGAAAGACAACATTCAACAATGACGAATCGGTTAATGACAAAGGGAAAATACAAGTTTTCAGTTTTTGGTGAGTCTAAAGACTACTTGGAGGTTGAAGAATGATATTGACAAGCTTGATTCAATTATGCAGCACTATCCTCAAGATGACTTGAGGAAATTTTTTTCCCAGGAGTATGGTCTAGGGCACCATGTCAATTTCATGCCTCCATGAGGCAACTTTGTAAATTTTGAAGTTTGGTTATATTTTGATTGTAATGAGGTCATATTTGGACCATGTATAATGTATTTAAGTCATTTGAATAGGTTTCTAAGTAAAGTGTGGTGTCAAGTTGTCAAATAATGCAAAATCTTATAAATATTGTCAAAATGCATAAATGCAAAAAGTTGGAATATGAAGAGTCACTCTTGTAAAAGGAATAGTTGGACACTAGAAAATGAAGGAGCAGCTAAGATAAATATTTTAACATGTTTAAAGAGACTTGTGAAGCTGAGGAGTAGGTATAGAAATTTGTATCTTCAAGAATATTTAAAAAAATACTTTGTTTTCCTATAGATTTCAACATTTTCCATATTTTTCAAAGCACTATATGGCTTGTACAACATCACTAGGCCATAATATTTTTTTTTTTTTGATAGTGTAGTATATTATCTCTCAAATAAAATTGATTTCAGGAAATTTCATTGAGATTTAAGCTTCTTTGAGTCATTTTAAAATAAACTATCCTTAAACCCTCATTTTAAGGGTTTGAGAGTCTAAAAAGGGAATAAGCAACAATTCCACCAATGTAAACCTTTGTAAGTTGGTGAAATGGGTTAGTTTCAATTTTTTTTTCAACTTGGTTGTGTTTTCAAGGGTAGGGAAAGGTAAATTTAGTGAATTTGGGTGTTGCCATAGTTGAAAACCCTTATTGTTTGAGGAAAACTGGTGCCTAAGGGTTAGGGTTTGAAGAAAGATCATTGGTGAAGAGTGGTAAATGGTTTAGAAAGATTATTCAGACCATATTTATTGTGTCTTAGGTTTTATTTAGGTGAGTAGAGGTCTGGAGTTCACAAATCCAATATTGACCTTGTTAAACTAGCTTAATGAAGCCTCCTTGAAAATGAAACAAACAATTTTAAGGGCTTATGTTTCAAAACAACTTATGTCAATTTTGGCATATGTTTAAGAAATTCCAAAAGGGAATTCAAAACTATATTTAGGTTCTAGAGAAGAGGTTTGGTTGAAAATATATGCTATGATAGTCCTTTATGAAGGAAACTAGGTATGTTAGAGAACTTGTGGGGAAACAAGATTGTGATGAAAGGTGGAGATAAAACAAGCATAATGGGACCCTATGGGATGTTTTAAGACTCTTTGAGTGGAGATTAGAAGTTTGGGATGAATATTTTACATAATTTCTTTGTAAAATAGGTCTAGATGCCCTTAAAAATAGTGTTGCAGGCATGATTTGGAGGTTACTTCTCAAAATAACCATAGTTGGTTTTCTGATAGTTTTTGAAGGGACATAAAGGGTATTTGAAATTGGGTTTAGTTTTAGGATATTCCCTTCATTTTGAAGTTTCTATTTTTGTCTTGTAGGAGTACTACAAGCAAATAAGCTTCTTGAAGGTGAACTATATAAAAAGTGAAAAGACAGTGTCCTTGGGGACTTGTATTGGCCTAAACCTGTCATATTCATGATTTCCAAGGGGTATCATGGATTTATTAAATGATTTGGGTCATAATTCCATTTTTTGGTGTCTTTTAGCCTTGAAGAACCATGTTTCATTGAAGAGAGTTTGTGAGTGTTTTGGTGAGCTATCAAAATCAGTGCTTTGTGCCTTTGGAAACCTTTGAATCCCACCATTATCTACATCAACAAGCTAGGTATTAATTCTATGGATAATGCATCAATCCCTTTTCCATACTGGATTCCCTCTCCTAGGAGAAATCATAAGTCTTAAAGAAATTAAGTACACAAGCTGCTCCCATGCTTATCCTAGGAGTAACACAAGATTTTCGAGTTAAACTAATAACCTAGCTAGGTGTACCTCAAGTGACTCTTGGATTCAAATCAAGACTAGTAAATAATAACTAGTATAAACACCATTCTCCTACTATGAATTATGCTTCATTTTTCCTTCTTACAAAAGATAACATATTTACAACTTATACACAAACAAAAAATAATTTTCAAACAACATACAAAATATTGCAAAAGAATAATAGAAGAATATATCATGCCTATTTAGGCTTATCCAAAATTGATGTTAGAGTAGCTTCCACTTCCATTTCAATCTAATTTCTTGAATTAAGTTCCCACACTCAGAAGATAACAATTTCCTCACCGAATTCCCCCTTTCCTACTCACATAAATCATTAACAAAAATGATGTATTCCTTGGGTGGAATACGCCCTTTTCGAAGGCAATAGTAGACACACAAAAATGTGAATACTGTATGTAACCTATGCTCCCTCAGAAATATGAAGATTGGTTGTAAATAATGTTCTCTCAGAATTGTGAATATTCGTTGTATATAATGTTCAATCAGTAATTATAAATTGAACATATTAGAATGCACAAAATAATATGCATATGTGTATAAGGCAATATTAGAAGAGAAATAATAAAGAATGGTGAAGAAATAATGTGAAGTTGAGAATGAATGAAATGGGTGAGTGCGAATGAATGAAAACTAGGAAGGTTGAGGTTAATATTTATAGAGCCCGACCTTCAACCATTTCCTACTATCATGGCATGTGAATTTACAACACTTCCATTGATACTTTCAACCCTGGTGGTGGCACCAATTCCATGACATACTTATAAATTCACAGGGTGATTCATCCTCCCATTCTTGCTAGCATTGTGAGGACTAATTCCAAAGCACATGGAGAAATTATACAAATCTACACCTACATAATTTTTTCTCAAATGTGGTGCCAAATTCATAATATGGTAGGTCAAAGATAAATTCATTTGTTTATTCATGAACACAACCTATTTCACATGCTGAGTCAACAAGCTTCATAACTGCATTGTATTTTATCTTTGCCACAACTTCTAACTTGGTCAGAATATTTAAACGCCAATCCTAGTTTTCATACCTCCATTTCAGTTATAGGTGATGCAATTTCACATAACGTCATGTGTGATTCAAATTCAAATAGGAAAATTAAGTCATTCAATTAATTTCCCAATTTTATTTCTCCAAATTTTAAAAGATATTAAATATATCGATTCAAAAATAATTCAATTCTATAGTTTAAAACGATAAATATTTAATCAATTGGAATATAATTTGATTTCCAAAGTTGTATGATTTAATATTCAATCAATTAGGAAATGATTCAATTTTGAAATTTGAGAGATTAATATTAAATCAATTAGGAAATAATTCGATTTTCCAAAGATTAGAATATGTGGATTATATATTTTATTATATATATTTATAGTTTTAAATATATAAAATCATATATATATATATATATATTTAAATACCCAAGTATAAATATGTATATTTTAGGTTCTAATATAACTTTAATTTATATATATAATCTTTAATATATAATTATATATATCAAATAAATATTTATATATATTGTGAGATAGTCAGCATACATATCATATATATATGTGTGTGTGTGTGTGTGCGTGTGTGTGTGTGTGTATCAAATCACAAGGAAATAATAATAATATTATTAATAATCTCCAAACAATATAGAATCTATATCTCTTATTATCTTATACTGCAAATAATAGTACATGTATATTTTTATACACTTATACTTATATTATATATACATATGTACACTTCTCTAACAAGCATTAATGCTTGCAAGTGTATTTGTGTATATATATATACAAGCATATTTATTATATGGTAATATGATAATCAAGTAATCCATTGTGACATATAATGATCAAGACCTAGTGTCTATTCCCACACATATGTATACACATGCATAGTCGTTTCCTCATGTATGTACCTCAGTGAGTATTTCTACTCACATATGTGTGCATTTTCTAATGCTCTTGTACACAAGTCTATTTATATTTATTCATATATATTCCCATAGACATTCTACATTTTACATTCATAAAATGACGTAAAGGTAACCATTCATAAAGTCAAAGACTCAACCCAAGCACAATCCACATAATGTCATAAGGAAGGACTCAAAGCTCAACAAATAAACATCACCCAAACATGTATTCAAAGTAAACAAGACATCTACTAATGCAAACATATCGGTTATGGATGACTTACCTATAATTCACACAAACTAACTCAGTTCACTCAATCTAAAGTGATGTGTGTGTATGCTCAAATAGTTTACTTTACCGATTACTCGACCAAGATCCTCTCTCGAGTGATACTTCCCCTCCGCCTGGAGAATGAACATTTACCTACAACCACTAGTACATACCTTGGTAGTCAATTGTTCACAACAATAAGTAGTATACATAAACATCTCATAAGTTAGAATATTCATAATTAAATAGCCTTATAATGCAATATTTCACCATGGATAATATCAATTGAAGCAACATTAAATGAGAATCATTAAATGAGATAACATTCATATTGATAAAAAGGTACAATCATCATTAATTCATCTCCATAATTCATTTTACATTCACATTTACCCTATGTAGTATTAGTAAATAATAACCTCACAATTTTGGGATGTAACACCCTATGGATGTTGAATCAATTGGGAAATCTAGATATTTTGTCTCCTTTATCAATGGTGTTACAAGGTTATATTTTATGTGACATAAATATGAAGTTTTCACTAAGTTTAAGAAATTTAAAGCCTTAATCGAAAATCAATCATATTATTAAATCAAGGTATTAAGGTATGATAATAGAGGAGAATACTATTCTAAGGAATTTGATGAATTTTGTAAGAATGCGGGAATTGTTAGACAAAAATATTGTGTAAACACTCCTCAACATAATGGTGTGGTAGAAAGGATGAATCAAACGATCATGGAAAGAGCTAGAAGTATGTTAAGTGGTTCACAACTTCATATATGTTTTTGGGTAGAATTTGTAAGTACTGCTTGTTATTTGATTAATATATCTCCTTGTAAAACTCTTCAAACAACACCTAATGAGATGTGTATATGTAAGAAACCTTTTTTTCCACATTTAAGGGTATTTAGTTGTGAGCCTTATGTTCATGTGCCTAAAGAAAAATGGACTAAGTTGGATCCTAAAGCTGAAAAAGTGAATTTTCATTAGATATGGTGATAATATTAAAGGTTATAAGCTATGGAATCCTCTAACCAAGAAAAGCATATATTCTAGAGATGTGATTTTCAGGGAGCTTAGCATTATTTTTGTACCTGAATAGCCAAATAAAAAGGATAATGGAAAGAGAGTGCATTTTGAAATTAAGCAAGAAGATGCACCTTGAGAAGAACAAAGAGATGGATTCAATGAGGAGGAAGAATATGAGGAATGAGAAGAAGTTACTAATCAAATAAAATAACATGAGAAAGAAAATCAGGAAGAGGTTGAGCAAGATCAAGAACATAAAGAGCCTCATACTCTTATTCTCAGAAGATCCAAAATACAGTGGAATCTAATCGATAGGTATAGCCCACCTGATTTCCATTGTATATTATACTTATTAAATGTTGCAAATGAACCTAGATATTACAAGGAGGCTCTCTCTTTAAAGTAAAATGATTCTTGATTTTAGGCTATGCAAGAGGAGATGATGACTTTGGAAAATTGTAACACCTGAGATCTTGTTGAATTTTTGAAACGAAGAAATCCCATAGGATGTAAATGGGTATTTAAAAATAAATTTGGAGCAAATGGTCGCTTGGAAAGGTATATGGATAGATTAGTGGTTAAGGGTTACTCCTAGAGAAAGGGAGTTTATTTTGGTGAAATTTTCTCTCCTATAGCTAAATTAAATTCTATTAGATTCTTGTGTATCTATTGTTGTTGCTTGTGATTTCATTATAGAGAAAATGGATGTTAAAACTTCTTTTTTGAATGGGGATCTTTAGGGGGAGATTTATATGTGACAACTTGATGGTTTTGTTATGAAGGGAAAAGAAAAAATGTTTTGTAGGTTAAGAAAATATTTCAATGGTTTAAAACAACCACCCAGAATGTGGTATCAGAAGTTTGATGATTTTGCATTAAATTTGGGATTTCTTAGGAGTGAAGAGGAACATTGTGTATATATTAAGGTTATTGATTATCATATTTTATTTATCATCTTGTATGTTGATTACATGTTGTTTATTGGTAACAACAAGGTAATTATTTGTGAGCCCAAGAAACAACTTTCTAGTGATTTTGATATGAAGGAC
Source organism: Sequoiadendron giganteum (assembly GCA_007115665.2). NCBI lineage: Eukaryota > Viridiplantae > Streptophyta > Pinopsida > Cupressales > Cupressaceae > Sequoiadendron > Sequoiadendron giganteum. The sequence goes on along the minus strand of CM021108.1, from coordinate 303,503,277 downwards.
CTGGGGACTACTAAATACATTATTGGAATGGAAATCAAGAGAGATCATGGTAACAAAAAGCTTTGGTTGAGTCAGATTAAGTATGTTTTCATTTTGCAAATGTTTAATATACATGATTGTAAGCCAATTAGTATTCCATTTTCAGTTGGTACTAAGTTGAGCTTGGATATGTGTCTTAATTCTGATGATGATATTGGAAATATGTCTAAGGTTACTTATGCTAATTTCATTGGTAGTTTCATGTGTGAAATGGTTTTCACTAGCCCAGATATAGCCCAAGTAGTGGGAGTTTTAAGTAGGTTTATGTCTAACCCTAGTAAACAGCATTGTACTTTTGTTAAAAGTGTGTTTAGATACTTGTGAGGTAATTTTGATTATTGTTTGTTTTATCATGGTACTGATAATGTGGTCAATTTGTTACCAAAATTTTTCAGTACAAATCATTTTGTTTGAGCTAAGATTGATTGTTTCATTTAGAGGTGAAAGGTACACACATTTTATGTTGATAGTTCATTTGAGTGGATTTTGTTTATTAAGCAATAAATCATAACACAAAAATTCATAGAATTTTACATAGTAAATTTGTTTTTATTCATCATGAATTGGAAAAGATACATCATAGAATAAACCATTTTTGTTTGGTGTTTAAAAATAAGAAAATTGTTTAAACGTCCCACACAAGTCGTGGGAATAATTGAATTGATTATATCTAATAATGAAATGAAAGTTATACATTTGAAGAATAAAATATAGAGGAGAATGTAAAGAGAGAATATATCCATCATTTCCTTTTAGGCTTGTTGCAGGTTTGACCCTCTTCTCGAGTGCCTTCAGCTCCCTTCGCACTTCAAAGCCAATTGAACCTCCAAAAATTGGAAAACAGTCTAGTTAGAGCTCTGAATATAAGCCTAATCACACTTCCCATCCACAAAAATATAACCTACAACCAACACAATCAGCTCAATTCAAGCATCATATATTGAAAGCCAGATCATCAAAGATAATGAACTCATAACCACCAGAAACACTATTTTTTCCTAACATGTTTGTTCATTGTGTAGGAATGGGTTCATATGTACATGATCAATTTTCATCAGATATGTGGAGAAAAATGGGTTCCCATAAGGGTTGATACAAGTATATCAGAAGGACACCCTCTCATTCACATCATTATATAAGAGTCATGAAATATTCAAACAATCATGAAATAGGACTACTTTCATAAGTGAAGTTCATAAAGCAGTCTTTAATTCAGCATGATGAAAATAACTTGAGAAAATCATCCTTTTTCTTATCAGTCAAGAGGAATAATCAAAACATGTTTAAAGGAGCATAATCAATTACACACCATGTCTTAGTTTCAGATTCATTGAATCTAACATTTGCATTTACATAAGAGTATGGAGCACCCTTTACATTAAAGGGAAAATAGAGCATTCAAGCTTAAAGGTCATTTCTCATAACTTTAAAGAATATACATAGTCTACAAAATACTGAAAAGGAATAGGTGTTGAAGAGTATATTTATAGCTCCTAATCCACAACAATATTCAGTGGATAAATCTAGTAATAACATGCAATAACAGCTAAGGTAAATTTTTCAGATACAATGTGCTAACACAAATGATAGCTACCAATATGCCATATATTAAGATTGCTAAGGGTTATGAGAATTGATAGTCAAGGTTGAAACCCATGGAGGATAGTGGTTCCACCTTAAAAGAACAATTTTCATTAGTAAATCAATATGGAGCATCAATAAGAAGCAATGGGAAACCATTCATTGATAATAATAGCCCATACATATGAAGATCAATATAAATTTGCATGCACAAATTTGAAGAAAACATGTTTTCTACAAGTAGAACAACATCACAATATAAGTAGAATAAAAGCATCATTTTCAAGCTTTTTTTTTTTTTTGTATTTAGTGCTCTAAAGAAACATTCAATGGAGGGTTTGTCATAGCTATATATTCTGAGTACTCATAAAGATAGACATAGCTTCATGCATTTTTTGCAAAATGTAAAGTAACCTACAATCTACAGAAAAAAAAAATGGATAATGTAACACTTGTAGATACTTTTCATTTTCTAAATGCAAGCATTGTAAACAAGAATATAGCAAATAATTAAGTGGAAAAATATAATGTTATATATTTATGAGCATGTTTCAAACAAAGCATAGTGTCATCAAAGAGGTGAAATTTGTAGGAAGATAATAGTGCATAGTAAATACAATTCCATTCTAGTGTCCTCTAAGCATAGTGGAGGACATTAAAATATAGTTAAATAGCCACATTTATTTCACTATGCAAGGTACAGAAGGAATGAAATCAAGCCCACAGTCACAAATAAATAGTAAAGTGAAGCTCAAAGGGCAGATATTGATTAAAAAAAATGGATAAGTATTTCCTCCTTTGAAGACTTAGTGATAGGAGCTTGAATAAGAAACTACAATAAAGGTACCAAAATGATGAAATGCAATAAGTATTCATAAGAAAATACATTTTGGTTGAGCTCTATAGTAGATTGTTTCTTTTCCAGAAAATTGCATACCTGTTGTGTTCATATAGTGCATAATTTCACAAAAGGAATTTCCAATACCCATGTGGGTTTTCTTCAAATTACAGTGAGATATTACAAAGTTTTTTGTTGCAGCAGTAGAAAGTGCCATGTTTTCACAAGAATGTAGGGAGCCATAAAGAATATTAATTACCCACATGAGGGTTTCTTTTGAAAAATCACAATTCCATGAAGTGCAGGGTTGCAACTCCTAGTTCAACATCAAACCATGTGGGGAGTTCCAAAAAAAATAGGGGGAAAAATAATGAAGAATGACATGACTATTAATGGTAGAGGTCCACAAAAATGAACTGTGAGATATAATCACTTAGGGTTTCGAGGGTATCTTCAACTCATAGCCATGAAAACCCTCAAAAAATCCCTACTTTATGCACACAAATCTTATTTGAGATGAAACCCTCGAAGCACGGGTTATTACAACTCAAAATACAAAAAAAAAGAGTGATAATCATCACTATTGAACTCAAATGGAATAAATTTTGCAAGGATTTAAGAAGCCAATAATGGAAGTAGCCATACCTTAGAGCCTTTTCCATTTCACCACATATTGACAAACTTCCAAAGTCATGGGAGAAGCTTCATGATCTTCAAATGTCGGCCACAAAAATGAAATATATCAACACAAAATCACAAAGATATGAAAATATAGAAGAATAGTAGAAATACTATGTAATAGTTGCAGCTGTGGAAGCCTAAAAATCCCTCAAAGCTCATCAAAATGTCTAGATTTGTGTGAAATTAGAGCTTACCATGCATTTTTTCTATGAAAAATCCTTAGTAAATCTCTTAGAAATAGCATAACATCTATCAAAATCAAGAACCCAGAGCATCAAACCCTAAAAGTGGCAGCCACAGTATATTCTTGAGCTTGAGAAGTGAAAGAAATGATTAGGGTTCCAAATTTTGCCATCCCTTAGACCAAATTATGGTGGGATCCTTTTACTAATGTTTTAAAATAAAATCATTACATTATTATTACCGTGGTCTTAACTCTTGAATTAAATTGACCTAATGATGTTAAGAGCCCATGGCTTAAGAAGTCAAGATTCTGAACTATCAATGTTTTGAAGTGAGGAGCACTTTACTTAACTTTTGCATGGTTTTTGATAATTCAAGCCTTGTACATAAATATTAATGGTAATTAATTACCTTAATATTTATCATGTCATGCTAAAAATGAAGGAGATGTATAATATATATGCCATGAGGAGTGAGACTTAATTCTTCTTGAAGATTTTTTCTCATGCAAAAAGGGAGTTTAGAGGTGGAACCAAAGTGTTCTTCATGCAAAACAGGAGATGGAATTGGAACTCACATTGTATTTGGAGATTCCTTTTGACTTGTAGGTCAATTGGAGACCTTTTTGAGTTCACTTGAGTCAAGTGAATCATGATGAGGAGTTTGGAGCCATTTTGATACACATTGCTTCAGTTTTGCCTCTTCTTTTTTAGGGTTTCTTATTTTTCTCGTGAGAAGCATACTTGATTTTCTCACTTTCAGTATACATAGAGTTACACCTCTTGGATTATTTTTGCATGCCATTTTTGTATATATTGAGGAAAAGACTTAGTTTTTCCTCAATTCTTGACTTTAATCTCTTGAATTTTTGAGAGAGAAGAGATTTGTAACTCAATTTTTTTACAGTTTATTATACAACAACAGGTTTATAGGTTTTTTTTTTGTCATTACAACAAAAGTTTTTTCCTTTTATTCTCTTAAAGGATTCGACCTTAACCTTCTCACAACTAATTTTATGCATTAAATGATTGATTTGATGAAAATTATTGTGTTTAAATAAATAAGAACCTTTAAATCTTGTTTTATTCATTGCTGAATTTTTTTGGATGCAATCAAGTTTAAGGTCTTAAGTTGTGAATGCATTCATCTCTTCCAAGTTGTGAAGCATAATTTCCTGCTAGGAGAGATCAGTGAGCCTTCATTCAAAATAATTTTGTTATAAGATTGCCATTAATGAGTTGTGTGAAGTTTTCCTTAAAGTTATAATTGTGAATCAATATCCCTTTTTAGATCATCATTATCGATGCAATCACCTCCTAGAATCAGTTTAGTTTACATTTTCAGTCAATATTTCTCACCCTTTTCCTTGCAATTCAGTAGTTTCTAGGAGAATCAAAAAGGAAGTCGGCCTATAATCTAGAGGTCTAGTTTCACAATAGGGTACCCACAACCTGAAATTAGTCCAATGTTACATAGGATTTCAAAGCTTTTCAACCTTGGATGCGGGTGTGAATCCTTGTGATAACACAATTCATTAGACATACATGGATTTGTTGATACAGATTGGGCAGGTGAATTGGATAGTTGAAGGTTCACCAGTGGGTATGGGTTTACTCTATTTGGAGGAGAAGTGAATTGGGTGAGTAAAAGGAAGCCTACAATTTCTTTATCCACTATTGAAGTAGAGTATATGGTTTCTACCCTTGCTTCTAAGGAGGTAGTATGGTTACAAAGGTTGTGTCAAGGTATTGGTTTTGATTGAAATATTGTTCAGGTTAACTATGATAGTCAAAGTGCAATTCATTTGGCTAACACTAGTATAATCTGGCAAATAAATGACTAGGTGACAAGATATTTTAGTCACAACAACTAAGAATGACTAAATTCTACTACTTTTTAGTAGCTCGGCTATAAATAAGTAAATAAATGACTATTTTGGTCATTGACTAAAAAATTATTTAGTCACAAAAATAAAAATGACTAAATAGTTAGTCACCAAATACAAATCAGACAAAATTTTAAAAACACATTTCGGCCAATTATTGGTGTGATGTATTGTGCCTGTCAATGTATTGGGGCTTATTCATGTTTATTTGTATTCATTGCAAAAATATTCCTTGCTTCATTTGTTAGTTGTAGATTAGTGTGGCATTGAAATATTTGGAGAGGACCTGGAGACTTCTGAAAAGTTGTGCAAGGGAAAGGAATTCAAAGTTTGTTGTAAAAAATTTGAAGTTGGCGAGGCCCTCTATAGAGAATTCAGATTTGGGGATGCCCTCTACAACAAATTCAGAGGTAATTTGAAACCCTCATTATATTACACACATCTATAGATTTATGATTGGAAACTTATAGTAGTTACAATCTACTACTCTTAATAATGTTCTTTTACAATCTTGCCACTGTTCTGCTTCATAATGTGTTTGAGCTAAATATAATAAAATTTGGGTGTTAGTACCAAAATAATATTTCCTTAAATAATTTTGATACATTTTCACTACAAGCACAAACTATCCTTGTGCAAAGTAAACATGTGCTATATTTACCCACACATCAGGCATCGAAATAAAGATGTTTCCTACTATATCTTCTTGTACTTGTGTAAAACTTCCCTTTGCAATATCAAATTGACCCCTTTCAGCTAGCACAATGGCTACCCCATTTGCAGCATAAACATTTCCTAGTCTCTATGCCAACATTTTATAATACAATTCTCTAGCCTTCTCAAGACATTTTTCCTCCACCTTTCGATCCCTCCTCTCATAATGAAGAGCTACGAAATAATTCCAATTTCCAAGTGAAATGTCAACATAAGAATTCTTTGCATCTAATTTACTTTGTGTAGCTTTAATTGTTTCTTGCCTTTAAGCTAATCATTTGTTTTTAGTTCCATTTTTTCAAGTGTAGATAAAGCATTTCCTAAGTTTTTATCCACCTTAAGTGCATCCCCAATCAATTATAGGCTTAGTTGGATCTCATTATGATCCTGAGCCATGGATGCAAGATTTAGATATGCATCTACATAATCAAGAAACTTGAACAATATTAGCCTATATAAAATATTTTATTTTTCAGTATCATGTAGTTGTTCAAACAACCTAGCAAGATTAAATAGTGTTGTGACTTTATCCCATGGTAGCTTAATTGAAACAACACCTTCTTCTAGTCAATCGAAGAATTTCATATCCTTAAAGAGCATAAGAAAACTTATAGAATTAGCACTAGGGATTTTATTTATGAATTCGTCCCAAATGTCATTTCCTAATACCTCCATAAAATTTTGTTGAGCCAACTCTAGTTCATCACGCTCAAAATGAAGAACCCCAATGTTTTTTAAAACATGAATGGGTACTTCTTCTTTGCTCTTCTTTAGAAGAGACTTTGTTGTCTTAAGAGAATCTAAGGATGCACTAGGTTCTGGAAATATTAATAACTCACCCATCTTGATAAATGGATGGGAATCACATGGATCTATATGAGTTGCCTTTCCTAGTTTCCAAAGCCTTCTCTGCCTAACATTGATGATCATATATATGGCCTACAACTTTTAATCTCTCATAGTCTTTTGGGTGGAACTGCACAACCTTTTCAAAATTTCAGAGAGAACTCGTAAGATCTCCCAACTTTAACTGAACCTATCCAAAATATATTTTGGCCTCTAGATTTCCTTTACTGATGTCATGTAGTAGTGACCAGTGGTGTCATAATCACCTTTACTATGATAAGATCATGAAATATTATAATATGAATGAGATTTCATGAGAGGGTGATCAGTTGAAACAAGAGATGTCTCAGTCAACTATTCCACAAGAAAATGTTGCCCTACAGTGAAGAAAAAATGGTTTTCTAAATGATTCAATGTCGTTGCACAGTACTGGTATAATTCAAAGGCTCTATGCATCTTTTCCATTCCTTCATAAACACTACATTTTTCACTAACTGTGAGAATCCTACAAGTAAAAAATGAACAAAACTAGCCACAAAGATTTATGTAGAGGCATGACATCATGTCTTAATGCACCCGTAAAATTTTGTCGAGCCAACTCTAGTTCATCACACACAAAATGAAGAACCCCAATTTTGTTTAAAAATTGAATGGGTACTTCTTATTTTCTCTTCTTCATAAGATATTTTGGCATATTAAGAGAATCTAAGGCTACACTAGGGTCTGATGATATTAATAACTCACCCATATTGATAAATGCATGGGCATCATGTGGATCTATGTGAGTTATGTTTCTTAAAATTTCCAAAGCCTTCTCTACCTCTCCTTGTTGAGAATATATATGGCCTATATATTTTAATCCCTCACAATTATCAGGGTGGACCTCCAAAACCTTTTCAAAATTTGAGAGAGAACTCTTAAGATCTCCTAGCTTCAATTGAATGTATCCACAAAATCTTGTGGCCTCTGACTTTCCTTGACTGATATCGTGAAGTAGCAGTTTTTGGTGTCATAATCAACTTTACTATGATAAGATCTTGAAATATTATAATATAAATGAGATTTAATGAGAGTTTGGTTAGTTGAAACAAGATTTGTCTCAGTCAACTATTCCACAAGAAAATGCTACCCTGTAGTGAGGAAAAAATGGTTTGCTAAATGATTCAATGCCATTGCACAATATGGGTATAATTCAAAGGTACTACACATCTTTTCCAATCCTTCATGAACACTACCTTTTTCACTAACTATGAGAATCCTACAATTAGAAAGTGCATAAAAATAACCACAAATATTTTTCCCCATTTCAAACAGTAAAATTGCCAAAAAAAAGTGTGTTTAAAACCTACAAAAGAATGCAAATAAAATCATGTTGATTTTCATGCCAAAAAAAAAAACCATGAGCCCATAGATTGTCTCTTACTATTATACTTTGATAGATTTTTTTGAAGCATCCATAGCTTTTTTGAAATCACCTATTTTAGGATTTTAGACATAGCAACAAGGCAATGAACTATTTGATAAAATGCTTTGGTAGACATGTATGAAAAATGTGGTAGCATAGAAAAGGCAATGAACTTTAGAAAATATTCCTCAAAGAAATTTGGTCTCATGGTTATGGAATGCCATGATGAATTCCATAACAAGCAAATTGTTATGGATTTTCATGGCATTCCATCACAATGAGACCACATTTATTTGATGCATTTTTTCAACCAATTCACTACATTGTCTATGCTATTGCTTACTATTATTCTTTGATAGATTTTTTCCAAGAATATATAGCTTGTTTTAAATCACTTGTTTTATGCTTTTATCCATAGAAACAAGGCATTTAACTATTTGATAAATTCTTTGGTAGACATGTATGAAAAATGTAGTAGCATAGACAAGTTAGTGAAAATTTTGAAAAAAATCCTCAAGGAAATGTGGTCTCATGGAATGCCATGACAAGAAAATGCAATTGGTAGCTGCTCCTATTTATTATCTATGCAATGTGAAGTAATTGCATAACTTTTTAGGTTAGCTTTGTAAAAAATATATTATCATTGAAATTTTGTCAACTATCAAAATCTAGTTATTAGTTATGCAATGTGAAGTAATGCTTTTATTTTGAAAGATGTGCAATGCAATGTAATTAAAATTTTGAACATAAACTAAAAAAATCTATTTTTAACAATTCATTAGTTAAAATATCTATTTTATTTTCTCTCTATAACTCTATTGCTAAGGAAATCCCTTTCAATTACAAAAAATGGTTTTTTGTCTCTTATTCAACAATTTTTTTACATTTTGTCATCTATCAACATCTAGTTATTAGTTATGTAATGTGAATTAATGATTTGAGTTTGAAATATGTGCAATGCAATACAATAAACAATTTGAATATAAAATACAAAAATATATTTTTTTCAATCTATTACTAAAACTCTCTATTTTATTTTCTCTCTATAACTCTATTGCTATGGAAATTCCTTTCAATTAAAAAAATATTTTTTATCTCTTAGTCTACAATTTTGTGTTGCTATGTGTAGTACATTCTAGATGGACCAACATCAAAGGTTGACTAGGGATAAATACCATACATTTTGATGAGAGAATAGTCGATGAGATTGACATGGACAAATATCCATGTCCATGTAATGATTGTCTTGGTGGATAGGGGAAGAAAAGAAGTCAGATTTATCGACATATGATAAGATATGGGCATAATGGTATAAGCCCTTGGAATGTCAATTATTATGAAGATATGATAGAATGGCAGAGTGTGAGATATTAATAAGCAACAAACATAGATGAAGTGACACCAAACATAGATGAAGTGGCACAAAACATAGATGAAGAGGAAACAATGTTAGATGAAGGGTTTGAAGGTTATAGAATTTTGAATGAGGGTCTAAATAATGATTGGGCCAAGTTGATGGAGGATGCTTCAAATTCTATGTATGCTAATTGCAGGTTAATTCATTTGACAACGATCCTTAAAATTCTTAACTTGCAAGTGGTGTTTGGTTGGACAAATGAGAGTGTAGATCAGTTATTGGAATTATTAAGTTTTTTGTTACCACTTGACTCCACATTTCCAACCAAAATAAGTCAATGTAGAAAGGAAATAACTAAGCTAGTACTAGCGTATGAAACCATACACACATGTGTGAATGGTTGTGTATTATTTCACAAGAATCTTGTAAGGGAGAGTGAATGTCCAAAATTTCATGAAGTGAGGTATAGACAAGGGTTGAAATCAGCTATGGTTCCTAGAAAGGTTCTTCACCACTTTTCGATAAGCCCGTGATTACTCCAAATGTATAGGTGCAGAGACATTGTTGAACTTATGAAATGGCATGCCCAAAATAAGAGAACTAATGGAAAACAATGGCATGTGCCTAATTCAAAGACATGGATGGAATTTGATAATAGATGGCTTGATTTTCTCTATATCCTCGTAATATAAGGTTGGGTTTGGCTCTAGATGGGGTGAATCCATTCTTAGATCAAAGTACTAAATGGTCAACTTTGCCAATATTTTTAATAAATTATAACTTCCATCCATGGTTAGCAAGTAAACCATTTTTCTTAATGCTATCATTTATTATATGAGGAAAGAAAAGTGTGACTCTATATACAATTTATGCTTATCTAGATCCATTATATGATGAGCTAATGGAATTGTGGAAAGGAATTGAAGCAATTAAAAATTTAAGGGATTTTCATTCAATCAATTCACTTTAAGAGCTTCCTTATTATTTACGGTTCATGATCTTCATGCATATAGGACATTCTCTAGTTTCAGTGTTCATGGATACCATGGATGTCCTACTTGTAACTTTAAGGATTTTGTGAGGAACTCATGAAGTTTGCATAAGTGTATTTATTGTGGAAATCATTCTTACCTTAAAATGGATCATCCATATCATAAAAAAAAAAACATGGTTCAATGGTTAAGAAGAGAACCGTGAAGCACCATTTTTAATAAAAGGTGATTATATTGTTGACAATGGACAAAAAATAAACTATTAAAAATGATGGGATTGTTGGTGTAGACACATAAAAATGACCTAGGCCTGCAAGCTCTTTTTTTTAATCTTTTTCTTCCTAGCATAATTAAGACATTTTAATTATGTCCTTAATTCACTTTTGGCTATTAATTAAATAATTCATAATTATCTAATTAATTCACATCCTCTTTATTGCTCCTTGATTAATTAAATAAATTTTATTTATTTAATTGCGTCACTAATTAGGACATCTTCTTTCTAAAATTAAATAAATTCTTATTTATTTAATTTTTGTCCACTTTCCACTATAATTAAATAATTTTTGTTAATTAGTTATTATTCATTAGCCTTTTCTCTCCTAAATTAAATAATTTTTATTTATTTAATTTGGTCCACTCTCTTGAATTTTGAATTAAATCATTATATTTAATTCAAAAGATTTCCTTTATCATATTCTTCTATAGTTAAATAATATCTTTATTATTTAATTATTCATTAGCCACCTAAATTAAATAATTTTTATTATTTAATTTCTCGAGCCACCTCTTTTGTTGTGCTCATTTTAAATAAAATTTATTTATTTAAAATAGTCCCACTTTCTAATTTCCCTCTTTATAGTAAATAATTTAAATTAAACTATTTACTGTCACATGACCCCACCACTTTTGAACTAAATTAATTTTTAATTCCAAAGGTCAACATCACTTCTTAAATCTAATAATTTTAAATTATTATTTGATTCTCCAACAACTTCGTTTTGTGTGCCCAGTACCTCTTGTAACATGCATTGTCAACCCTTGATTTGATTTTCTAAAAATCAATCATGTCCATTCATTTCGAATTTGACCTAATGTTTCCCTAACCCTAATTGTGGGTTGTCATATTGAATCTTGTTCATTTATTCTAGGGCACTTGTTAAATTTTAATCTTGACCATTCACACAAAATTGCATTTTCTATAAAATGACAATTTTGGTCTCATTTTGGTATATCTTGCAACCTCATGTTCTTGCAATTTTATACTCTTGCATTCTTTTCATTTTGTCGTAGGCATAACTAGATTTCATTTGGCATAGTTTAGACATATTTAGAATGCTTACTAGTTGCATTATAGCATAGTATTACATGTAGTTACTCAAATCCTTCAACATTTTCTTAGGGATTGTCATTGTCATTAGATTTCTCATCATAAATTTGAGGGTAACATCATATTTCAGCAAGTTGAGAAGGTATAATGGAGGTCAGCCGTGGAGGATGAAGAAATTTTGGTGAGATTATTTCATTTTATTCCTTTGCACTTCATTATCACTTTGGGTTTTTAAGTTTTGCATTTGATTTGCTAACCCTAGGAAAATTCCCATACTTACATTGGTGAACTCGACATTCCTTTTTTTAACATGTTTTTGCAGGTTATTGTATGGTTTTTTCCATCATTTTTTTTGCATGTATAGGTGTACGAAATGACACATATGCCATTTTTTACAATGTAAGTGCTTTGTCGAGCTGCATCTTCCTTTGCAAATGACACATATGTTATGTCAAACCACATTCGCTTCTCCAAAGATGCATTTGAAGCACTGAGACGCACCTAATAACTAGAAAGACGCATTTTTTCTTATCATCCATGTTTGGTTGTCCAAATGATGCATCTGCCTTACCAAGCCGCATTTGCTCTGCTGCAAAACATTTGTAGGGTAAAAAAAAATTAAAATTAAAAAAAATAAGATTTTATACTTCTTTTTCTACTTTTTTCTGTGTGTTAGTTTAAAGATTTTGGGTTACTAATTTTCTATTTTTAGCTTGTGAAAAGCAATCTAACCATTTATTTTCTTTGTTTTATTTCATGAAATCTTAGACAAACAACTACAAATTTTCATTTTCTTTTTTATACATTCATGAGTTAAAATGAACATGCACACACATTCATTGGATTAAAAAGAACACAATCTTGCATGATAACTCATTGGATTAAAATAAATTTCCATCTCTTCATAGCATTGGGTGAAAAATAACTTTTAGGTAGCTCACACTACTAAACGGTTAAAATGAACCCCATTTTTTTTTATGTTTGTCAACACATTTCAATTTGGGCTTAAAATGAACACCATGCAAGTGTGAGTTAAGATATTCACGTGCTCTCTCTTTGTTTTTAAACAAAGATTAATTGAACTATGAATATTTTGTCTCGCTTTTGTTAGCCTTAGAAATTGGGCCTACTTTGGTGGGAAAAATTACACACCCCAAAGCAAATCAAACCAGAAATGTGCTAAAGCCAAGCGATGCCCAACCGGTATATAAATTTGAATGTTAAGGAAAGGTTAGCATTACAGAACTTCCTACGGACCAGCAATTGACTCCCCAATACCCTTGTGGTGTGTTAAAAATTGTAGAGAATAACCTCTGCAGATTGGGATGATAATGCCTCTCATGTGGCATTCTGAACGGGTGCCCAAAATAAATCCTTTGTTTTAGAAAACCACAAACCTTCTATTCTTTGGTATAGCAATGGTCGTTGACAAGGCACCCACAACTGTGAAGTTCCTAGTAGAAATGATCAATCTGCCATGGGACTTTCAAGGAGGTTGGAAGCTTGGTTTCCCTGAGAAGTGAGTGCATTGTAAGGGGGGGCCTTTGGGGCCAAGATTCTGAATTCATTTGCTAAGGATATGCGGTTAGTGGGATCTATAAGAATATTGTCCTTGCAGTCATAGGATTCTTTGTAAAATTATTTCTATGTGGTTGATTTTCATTTTTACAACACCATGTGTTTGCCAACTATTTTCAAACAATTCCAACAAATAAACATCAAACTTGCAAAACTCTAAAACAACTTTTCCAACTGAAACAAATCTTTGCAATCGGCCTAAATATTTGTCAAATCACTTCCTGCAATGCATTTTCCATCTTGAACTGCAACTGCTTGTTCTTGAGCCGAATTCACTCTGTTAAGCTGCATTTGATCAAAACCGAGCCACATTTTCTTGGGTGAGCCACATTTGAAATCTCCTAAAACACAATGGCCATTTCTCACCGCATCTGCTAAAATCTGAGACTGGTAAACCTGCAATTTTTTTTCCAATATTGCTTCCTACAACGCAATCCCTTGTCAAGCTGCATTTGCTTGAAATAGATTTGTATTTTCCAGTCTGAGCCACATTTTCTAGGTTGAGTCTCATTTTCTCTATTCGCGTTGCATCTTGTCAAGCTACATTTGCTTGAAATAGAGCCAAATTTTCTAGTCTTAACCACATTCGCCATTATGAGTCGCATGTGTTCTAGCGTGGCACATTTGTTGCGACACATTTTCCTGCTTTCATAATCATCTTCCCATTGTCAAAATCAAAGTCCAAACCTATCTTTTTCCAGATTTTATCAAGTCCTTCCTTTCTGTTTTTGTCAAACCAGACATTGATTTTCTCAACTTCCCTCATCATGACATTATAGATGGCATTCTTAGGATCACCATAGGTTTCCATTTTCATTTGACTAGTTGCATTGTTAACTCTACCATTTCCTTAGACACTCATTTTTCAAATGTTAGGAGTAGATTCCTTACCATCTAGTGTCAAAATTTTCCTTCAAAATTAGGTTATCATTGGACCCAATCACCCTTTGCCCTTTAGTCAAATCTTTTGTGAATTATTTCCCACTCAATAGTCTAGCGTGGAAATTTCAATTTATCCTCTTTTAGTCCTTTTATGGTCCATTGATTTTCAAAACCTGAAGCATTGCCAACACTTTGTTTGGTCAAGTAGTCATCTCCTTAGATTTCCCAATAGTGAGTGCATCTTAGGCTCCTTTAAATCAATGCATATCATTAGTCTCCTCTTTTTAGTGTCATACCATTTGCATCCACAAACCTTTAGTATAATTTTAATATCATTTGAATTTCATAGCATTTCTTATTTCCAAAACACCCAAAAACATAGTGTCATATTTAGGTCATTCTCCCTCATCATCCCAAAGTTGAGAAAAAAATTTATGGTTGAAACTAGGCTACAAAGAAAGAAAAGACTCATGGATTATTTTGGTCAAGACATCAATTTTCTCAATTTCACCAGTGACATGAACACTCTTTCTAATGACATGGTAAATTATATTAGCAATCCTTTATGTGAGATGTCCATTGTAACAACCCCAAAACTGAGTAAACAAAAATTTTCTACTTTCACTAATAAGATACAAGGAAATACATTTATAATGACAAAGTAAATAAAATTTTCTTTTCATTCTAATTGAACATTTCATCATAAAGAAATAAATGACACAATACTTCATTGTTCTATTTTCCAAGTAAATAACAAAGTACGCTTTCATGATTACTTTTCTAAGTAAAAAGCAAGGTAAGAATCTTACAAGTTTCAAACATAGCTCGGAAGCTTTTGAGCAAACAGGAATAAGACTATCCAGGATCTTCCCTTTCAAACCTTGGTTCATCAGAAGTTTTCTGTGGAGGACAAACATCACTCAAGTGCATTTCCACCAACCACGAACTTATATTGTGGTCCCACGCACGTTTACTGTTAAGTAGACGGCCCTCCCTTCTACGAAGAGATTGGTTGGGTAACTGATTCTGTATGACCAACTGAGCATAGTGTGTAATCCTACATAACTAAATTCTTGTGCCCTGACAATCTCAATCTAGCATGCAACCTGGACTACTGTGAACTGGCCGTGTAATTCGTCTCATAGTCTAAGTGGATGTTAGGTATACTACACTACTTTGGCCAAAGTGTTTCAGCAGTACTTAAACCGATGCTCATCTATCACTTGCACTAAGTCAGGTTCAGTTTGACTTAAGGCTGCCTTATCCTATGCGTAGTTTGAGTCCTTTCCATGGGTAGTCAATCACCCTAGACTTCCTACTTCAACTACTTAAATAGGAAATGGAGTACAGTCAACAAGGGGTCCCTCTGGTACCTCCTAACATGGAAATTTGTATGCATGGAGTACATAGCTTTCTCTAGTTAACCTATTTAACTTTAAAGCTTTAGACTACCTTGGTACTGAATCCACCCTCATCCTAGTATTAAATAACTATTCCCTTTTCCTTTATTTAAGGAGTTCAAGCAGTATTCAAGTAATACAATACATAATATACTTCTATTAAAAATTATTCAAACATTTCCCTTGCATGCTATTTCTTTTAACAAACTTTACTATGAATTCAAGCTATCTCTATTCAATAAGCTCCTTCCTATGAAATTAAACTATTTCATTTCAGCAAGCTTTCCCCTATGAATTTAAGCTATCTCTATTCAATAAGCTCTTTCCTATGAAATTAAACTATTTCATTTCAACAAGATTTTAAGCTATTCCATGATTTCACTATGAAACAAGTTATTCCCAATTCAATAAGCCTTTTCTAATGAAATTAAGCTATTCCCAGTTCAATATAATTCTTTAGAAAATGGAGACCATCTAACATTTTTATTTCCTACTTCATAACATAATGCAAAGCATAATCAAAGCAAGCAACTCATTTTATCTCAAATGACAGAAGTATTAAGAAGACATTTTCTCATGCCTATTTCTCTTGCTGTGAACGAGTTCAATCAGTAGCTTCTGCTCTTCCTCCACAATCCTTCACAATCTTTTCCAATTACTTATCCCAACATGAACAAAGTATGACTCTCAGGTAAATGCAGTACAACAATGAGGGAATATAGCTCTCAACAATTATAGTCACAGCAAGATAGTATATGGCTCTCACAACACTAAACAACAATGAGTGATTAAGGCTCACAGCAAATGCAAAACAGTAATGATGAGATATGGCTCTTAGCAACAGCAATGATAGATTGCAGCTCTCTACAATGAAATTCGTAATTGCAAGAGCAGATAGCAAAGTGGTCTAAGTGACAATGAGAGCAACCTCTTATATAGGTTTCGAATTCTCATGCTTACTATATTGTAGGCATGAGAATTCACCACCTTTCTTATTGACATTATCAAAATATGCAGTGGCAATCATATAGCAAGACACTCAGCAAAATAAGACATGATTCAACCTCATTTTTGAAGAATGTTTCCACTCTCACATGGTAAAATTTGAGAGACAGCCACCTACAGGCGTATTCACCAAAAACGCTCCCAAAAATGGCGGAATGCATGAACAATGGCGGGTAAAGTTACAGTTGAAAATGTCAAGGTTAAACAGGCAGCCACTTGGCCTCATTCCGCCCATGCGTTTCCAACATGGTGGCATACTAGCATTTGCGACTAGGTCCAAGCGTGAGGAGCTGCGCACAGGATTCTTCCTCCACCATTTTCATCGCTTTCAGCCTTTCATAGTTCGCGTGTTTTCCCGTGAAGGAATCTGCGATTTTTAGCTTCTTCAAACTTTTGATTCAAATCATTTAACAAGACTATAGTCTATCATTTAAATTTCCCATAATATTTTCCACGTATTTTCCAATGGTCTATGAAATTTGAAATACTTTTATTCCTTATGGTAAATGCAGTTAATTACCAAATGACTATATAAGTCCATTTCAATTATTTCCAAGGCAAGGTCATTTTAATTTATAAATTAAAATGTTATGAATATATTTTGCATTATATTTAATATAACTTATTATAGTTTTATTTTACCTTTATTTAAATATATGAATATATCTATATAATATTTAAATATTACTATAGATATATCAATATATTATTTTATCGGTAAAACTATAATAATGTCTATATTAAATATACTATTAAATATATTTATAAACATATCCATATTTACACTTAAATATATCTATACATGTTTGTATTCAATTATCCAATTACGTGTATTGTAGGCCAGTCAGAGTACCCTTAATACACGTATTTGCACAAACATGTATATATACGTTTAACTGTAAATTCTAGGCATCAGTATAACTTATCAGTTCACATTTCACATTCAAGGTTCACAGAACAGTAAGTAAGTCAGTCAAGTAACACCACTCATAAAGCATAAAGAAGTAATCCAAAACTCCTAAGCCTAAGGATGACTTATCATGACAACTCAATCTGACTCAGTTCCCAAAACCCTTAGTGAAGTGTGTGTATGCTCATATGATCAACTTTACTGGTTAGCCAACCAAGTTCCTCTCCCGAGTGATGTTTCCCCTCCACCTGGAGGAATAGTTCTTGTTCCTGCATCCATTGGCACAAAACCATGGCACTCACTTGCTCATAACATATGCAGTATATATAAATCAAATACATAAAACAAGACTAATTATTCTCCTCTATGCATTATTTTATCCAAGAATAACATCAATCAAGAATATAGATGAGCCAGTCATAACATGTAAATAGATTCTCAAATTGATAACAAGGTTCAATCACATTTTATTCATTCAAAATCTTCCTTACAATCAGAATGCTCTAAGCATTACTAAAATAGTAACTATACAAATTTTGGGGTGTAACATCCATTCCACACAATCCCTTTGAACAATTTGTCCATAGAGACCAAAATGGGGAAGTCTATGAAGAAGACATACAAGCTGCTGCCCAAAACCCAGACGTGGCCTCTTTTGTGAAAGAATTGGTCTTAAATGAATCAGCCAGATATTTAGCCATGCTCCTTGACCAAGGGGCTAAGTTATCAAAAGGATTTGACCGCAACACTATTAGAGCAACATCTCTTGATCACCAATCACATAATACTTCCATGGGAGCCTCTTCACAAAACGTTATTAACACCATTAATTCTACCTCCCTTGGTCATGCTACCACCACAACTAATGCATCCACCAAAAACAACACAACATCTATTGGGGGATCATCTACCCAAACCAAAACCACATCACAATACATCCCCCAACAAACATCCACTATCCCTTCACAAACATTTGGATCAACAATGGGTGCAACCACCTCAAACCTCTTTGGAACTTCATCTAGTTTCATGGGTACATCAACAAAATTGTTATTAGGTTCCTCAAATTCTATGGAAACCAACTCATTGAATCCTCTTGGGAGAAATAAACAAAGAGTTACTATTCAAGGCACCCAACCTAATTCCTCACAGGTTAATACCAACATTACTTTGAGGCAAAACACCAACATTTCTCATGGCCATAATTTCTTATTTGGGCAAGGCAATAAAGGTACCCAATTTTCCACTCAAATTGGGCATCAACATGCTCAAAACCAACAAGGCCCCAAAATTCAATCCAACATGGCAGGGTCTCATATCCCCACTTATGCTTCTCAAGTTCATACACATCAACATATCCCTCATCAACACACTCATTTCCAACAACCACAAAATAAGAACACTCACTTTTCTCACCACCAACACATCTCATCACAACAAGTGGGAAACCAATCCATACCTATCACCAACATGTGTGATGCTACCAATAACCCCATTGTGGAAGAACTCACACTCTGACTTGTTTCTCTTCAAACACAAGTGCAAACCTTGCAATAGTCAAACAGAAAGTATTACATGTCACATGACTTGTGTCCATATCCATTCAACATAACCTTGTATATGCCACCCTTTCCTCATGGACATGTGGTACCTCATTTTCCTAAATACAAAGTAAAAATGAACCCTATTGAACACAAAAGAGAATTCACCACTAGCTGCATGGACATTGCATATGAGCAAACCTATCTCATGAGACTTTTTTCTAGAAGCCTCATAGGTCATGCACTGTAATGGTTCTCACTATTGCCTAAAGGAATCAAAACATGGGATGAATTGGCAAATAATTTTTTTGAAAAATACGCCTATAACATTGACACAGATATTGACATTGCCTCCTTATGCCAACTTACCCAAGAGGAGGTAGAAGAGAATTTTATCCCATTCTTTCAAATATGGATAACCTTAGCAAGAAGATTTCCTATAGAAATACCAGAAAAGGAGAAAGTAACCATGTTTGTAAAAACTCTCCTAGGGCCACTCAGATATGGTTTACAAGTCCATTGTTGTACCACCTTTGTTGACCTTATTGAAAAAGGTGTTCAACTTGAAAAATCCTTGATCACAAAAGGTGAATTAAAATATGGTGGAAAAACCATCAACACCACCACAAAAAATAACCCAAATAACTCCAAAGACAAAAAAAAATACTAGGTTAAAAATAAACACTTCACAAATGATGGTGTGGTCGATGCAAAAATCGTTAACGCAACAAGTCATGTACTCACCATCAAAGGAGTTCAAAATCAAAATATACATGTGACTACACTGATACCAACTGCCAATGTTGTTCGAAATAATCCTACTCAGTCTAATCAAAGGCAGTTGCGTCAACCACGAAAAATTCAAAAACACACATACACCCCTTTAAGTGAACCTATTTAAATTTTCTTGAAGAAACTTTTCCAAAACGGAGTCATTGTTATGCCTTGCATAGCCACCCCATCTTTTGCCTTGGTCAAAATGGGTCCCCCTTTCTTTTTTTTGTCCTTGGTTGTTTTTCAAACAAAGTTTGGAGTCTTTCTTTTCCAACACTTTGTTTTTCTTTGGTTTATTCTATCAGAACTAGAGCCGGAACTGAATAGGGTTTTGAAACTTGTTTCAAAGATTGATTTCGATCCCTATCCCAATGGTCTTTTCTTGTTGTCATTTTTGTCTTGTCTTATCGGAGTTGGAGTCAGAGTGGAAGTTAAGCCTCGATTTATTCAAAATTTCAAAATCAATTCCCATTCCACCTCCACCTCTGCTTTTTTGGACTTTTGTTTAGACTTAGGTTTTGTGTTAAGTTTTTTGGTTTTGGTTTTTATGTTTCTTTATTTTTGTTATTTGTTTCGCTTTCTTCTTTGTTGACGAAACCATACCCAGAATGGGAAACAAGTTGGGAAATTACCCATGTTTTCAAATCAGTTTTCATTTTGATTCCGCTCCCACCATTTTTGGGTCGTTGACTTTACTGAAGTCACACAACAGTATTGTGCCAGTTCCTTCTGCAGTTTCGACTCCACTCTATCACATTTATGGCATTAATTATAGGATTTCTGCATGTATGAGACTGTGAGTTTTTACCTTAAATAAGGATTAACTGGTAGTTATCATCATTATTAAAAGATCAAAGAGTGAACTAGAGTTGTGATGGAGAATTTGTGTGTGTGAGCCAATCGAAAGGGAGACAATCGCATGTGGATTGCTTCAAGGGGATTAACCTATTTATTTGGATTTGAGGTAGGGGATTTTATATTCTTCTCTTTCGTTTTGTTTCACATTTTCCATTTTTGTTTGGTTCTTCGTTTCGTACAAATTCGTGATTCTCGATTGTATTGTGAGTTCATGTGATTCATTTTCTTTCTCTTTTATTTGTTTTCATTTTACTTTTCTCATTTTTTGTTTCTTGCTTGTTTATTTTAAACACGATCGTTTTCACATTTTAATTGTGATCGCATCATGGTGCCCTAGTTTTTGAATGTATAGATTAGTTACTGTTTTACATTGGTAGGGTTTGGTAAATTATGGTTTTTACTTAGGAATCCTATTGCACATCGAATTTGTTAGTTTCAATAGGGTTGAATGTGTGCACTGATTATTTGAAATCGAGGGTTTATAATTTAGGGTTTTGACACATTCTTTTTTTAAAATGATGCCCTAATTATTTTGGTTGCCTCTCGGTCATATGGGGATGGTATTGTATAGGTTATTTTCTATCCCCTTTCATTTTTGATATGACCTAGTCCTTAAAATCATGATGTCATTTATTATTCGGTTAAAATATCTTATGACGTCATGGTTATTTTAGGCGGAAGAGGGATCAGAATCGTTTTAGACTTTGAACCATTTTTTGTAATAAGTATCAATTCCATTTCCATCTCGTCTTTGACTTCATCTACAATAAGAAGCAGGTATCTCAAAATAATGATAACCTAGGCGAGAGCGGAAGCGAAACTGAACATGAAATTAGAAAATCTTCATAAAACCAGATCGTGTATCATTTCGATTTCGATTCTAGTTACCATTCCAATTCTGACACCGGTCCTACTCATTATCACTATAATATCAATAATTGTTTTGGCTCTAATCTTGATAGTGTTGTAAAAAAAGAGACTATTTAGAGTGTTTTCTGCCTAGTTCTACCTCCGATAAATATATGAAGGGTAATATTTTAAAGCATAGGTTGTTATGTTTTCTCAAGGATCTAATTTGAGGTTATATTGCAGGAAGATAAAGAATGTTAGGAGTATCAGAAGAAGCTTCTCAAAAGAATCAACCTGCATAAACTTTAAAGGCATCAACTAAGCCTAAGAAGATTAAGTTGGAGTAGTTGCCTTATACCTTGAGGTATAACCATAGGGGTCCTATCGTCACTGTCAACAAAGAGGAATCTGATTGGTTAATGTAACTAACACCAATCTAGGCCCATTCAGTTTTGAGGAGTTATACTCAAAAAAATTCATTGAGGATGTAATAGGGAGAACTAGAAGAATAGTTGAGTGTGGTTTGGCTCTCACATCACTGTATTTCATCTATCCATCTAGTTCCCAAAGTTGATAATGAAAGTAGTAGGAGCTTACAATCTTACCACTAGGCAATGTATGGATTCACAAGACAATGTGATTATAGATATAACTCCTTAAATGTTTCAACACATGTTCAGTGTCCCTAATCCAAAGAACCTAGTATAGTTGAATGAGGCAAATGCTTTGGAGATATATGGCAAGCACAAGGAGACTAATAGGGCTCACTTGAACAAGAAGTGGTTGAGAATAGAGAAGAAGTCTCTAAAAAATCTCCATGATCAACCAAAGAGGAAAAAAATTTACAAGGAGGTATCGAACCTCATAATGATGTTGTTTAGAGCCTTTGGGAAGAGGGACACATTTCATTTCAAGGGTTGAATGTTTCCTTTCATTCAGACAATCTTTAATGAAAAGCAATAGTTAAATTGGCCTATGACTATCTCAGATACTATTCATGATCAGTTAACCAGAATAAGGGAAACCAAGAGCTTTTTCATGACTTCTTATGTTTTCTATCTAATAGCTAGAGGAGGCACCTTTCTAGGTTTGAATAGAGTAGAAATATTGGGAGAATCTGATGGACAAAAGAGAGTATGGGATCATTATGATTAGCTATCCCTACAGGTTTCTGAAACATAATTTAGAAGAGTTAATGATGCATTCTTATATGTAGTCATTAACTAGCTTAAAGGAGATGCAGGATACAGATTGAGCCAAGAAGCCATGGGCTTTATCACAAAATGGGGATGTTGGTATATCCAATACCCCAAGTTCACTTATTTCAGGTCGGCAAGATTTGAGGGTCATCACCACTTACATCCAAGGTGTTGCAGCAATAGGATGGTTTTGATGGAGTTTGTCTACCAAGCTCTGGGGGTCAATGCTTGATTTCATTTAAAACACAAGCCAGGTTATCATAAGTTCCCCATGCAATTGGGTGAATACAGTTGCCCACACCTTGTGGGAGCTAAGGTGGTTTGTAGTGAATTAATAAATTTAAAGTTGGGTTTGTATACTGCTCAAAATAGCTTTGATCTAAAGAAGAAAATGAATTATTTTCTGGCTTTGATCTTTGACAAACATTTCAATCTGTTAGAGGACTTTTGGAGTGATCTTAAGGATGAATATGACCTCAGGAAGAGGAATTATGAGAGGTTTCATGTTCCACTCATGGTAGAATTTAGGATCAAAGATTATATTCCTAATATATTAGTACATGATGGAGTTGTGTTGGATCCATCATATGAAGTGTTTAACATTGGTACCAAAATTTTGGATCTGGTAGATTGGAATGGTGAGAAGACCATCGACATCGAGCAAATAGGGAGATGAGTCTTGGATAGGAGTATCGACTGGGCTATTCTAAGAACCAAAACTCCTAGGGGTCAAGCTCCTAACAAAGGGAACAGATATAAGAGAATCAAGAGGAGATTTCCTCCCAAGGAGCCTTTGGATTTCTTCCCTCCTGATATTGAATAAATTGAGCTTGAAGCCCCTACTCAAGATTTACTTGGAGTACAAGAGGAGGATGCCCAAATAGGACCTGTGGTTTCTAGACCTGCAATAGGTGATTCATCTGTTGAAGTTCCTCTTATAGAGAAATAGTGTCGAGAGATGCCTAAGGGGATGCTCCATGACATAGTTGAAACATTAAAAGTAAAATGAGTAGAACTGGAGATTCATGATGTGGAAACAGACTTTGATGAGACCTTATTAGAGTAGGATGCACAAGAAAAGATGCCTCTAGAAGAGGAAAATGAGCATGTGCTAACAGAGGAAGATCAATGGGTACTATTTGAGGAAGCAAAGAGAGCTTTGGATGCTCAATAAGATGCACAAGCAATGGAAAAACAAAAGGAAATAGATGCTAAGGAATAAGCAAATGCCTTACTTCAACAACAACAAATGGAGGCCAAGCAAAAAGCTAATGAAGTACAGAAATAGAAAAGGCAAAAGGAAAAGGAAAAGGAGCTCAGGACCAAGGAAGAGAGTGATAAGCTAGAGTTGGTACAAAAAATTCATGATCTAGAGTAGGAAAAGGCAAAGAAACGAAGGGAGAGAGAAGCCCTTGTGGCCAAATTGAAGCTTGCTAAAGAGGCCTATAAAAATAAAGAGGAAGCAAAACGTTTGCAAAAAGAGAAAGATGTTGAGCTGGCCGAGTAGCTACAAAAGGAAAAGGAAGATTCAAACAGACTTAAAGCATTGGAAGAAGAGAGAAACCAGGTACTTGAGGAGAAGAGGTTAGAAGAGGAAAAACTAAAGAAGGAAGAAGAAGAAAACAAGAGGATACAAGAACAAAAGGATAGGGAGGAAGCTGAAAAGATTGCATAGACAAATGTAGAGAAAGACCAACAAAAGGTACAAGAGGTTGATTCTCAACCTAAGGTTAATGTGCTACAACCCTCTACTACTGTTTCTTCTTCTTCAATTGTAATGACCTCTACTCCAAGTTCTCCCACTTGGTTGAAACTTTATCTTCAGAAGAGATCAGTGACACCCTCACAGCCTCTCAATTGGGATGATATAATGAAAGAGATTGAGAAAGAAAGACCCAAAAAGAAGGCTAAAATTTTTCATTCTACCAGACTCACTGAAGGAGGAGAGATTGTTGCTGAAATTGTAATACCAATGATGGACAAGGATGTGGGGGATATGCAGCTAGTTGATTATCAGTTGGGCACGGTTAATTTGGGAAGACCCATAAGAGCTCAACACATGAACTTGATTGATGTGGTAGCATCATCCACCAAATCAAGAATGATGAAGGATAAACAGAGAAAGGATGAGCCTAAATCTCAATTGGATCAACTACACACTTTTTTAAAGAATGTTTATGCTCCAAGGTCACATCAAAGTACCACCATTGAGACACCAGTTTTTCTTAGCAAAAGAGAGGTGGATGATTTGGTGTAGATAAGGAGTAATGCTGAGATGATGGATAGATGTACTGACAGGCTTAATCAGGAGATAGGTGAGGTGTTGGGAAATAGTTTTGAGATTCACAAGATGACAATGGAGTTAATAGAAAAGATGAATCAATATGCCAAAGTATTGGTAGAACAAGAGGAGTACAAAGGATATATCCAGAAGCTGAAAGAGGTTAATAAATTTCCAAAATCACCTCTTCTGGAACAGTCAATACTTGAAGAGGATAACAAAGATTTCTTGGAAAATACCTTGAGCATAATCCGGTTTAGATCTGAATTTTTGTATAAACATAAGAATGAAGTTCAAGATTCTAGCAAGGATCTAAATGAACAGCTTGATGAGCTAGAATTTTTTGTTGCTATCATAGTGAATGTTGATATACCGGTGAAGGAAGGCCTACCTTTAAGTCAGTTAAAAGAGAAATGGGATGATATACTTAAGGAGGTTGTACAAAAGGGAGATGATGGAGAGGATTTATTTTTGGATCGGTTGATGGATATTAAAGAAGAGGTAAGGGCTGCTAGAAGGGATCTGACAAAGTTACAAGACATGAGAGAATTTGTTGCTACTGAATTAAAGAGGATTAAATTCAAAGATAGTTGGATTGATGGGCCAGATTCAAATATGCTTCAACAAGTCTTCTCTATTTATGATGAGCACACTTCAGAGAAAACTCTACATGCATAATTAATAGTTTTACAGATGCATGGTTTTATTTTCTCCTCCGTATGCATGACTGATAGTTCTATGGGCACATGGATTTCTTTTGTCTTCTCTTTTCTTTTCTCCAGTTTACTAGATGATCAATGTTGGAACTAGAGATCAAATTGATCTGAGTTTCCAAGAAAATCTAAGTTCCTAAAAAGGTGGATCTCAATTTTAGATAAGGAGAACTTCATATTTTTGTACATCTATATATACCGGTAGGGTACCATATTATAAAGTTCAGCTGATGAGAATAAGATTAGCCACCTGATAGTAGGAGACAGAATTTTTCGTAGTTTTTATAGAGATACTTTGTTATTTTATTTGCAATTGAATATAAATACAGGTTTTATTTTATGCAATATGGTGTTGGAATTGAGTTTATTGGATAAGGTTAATGAATTATAGTCTATCTGTATCCTAGTGATTGTGTTGAAGCATGAGTGTTTCTTATGTGATGAAAATCATTAGAAGAAACCAGATTTAAGGATTATTTGATTAGATTATTTTTGGATTGAATTTATTGAAAGTCTGTTGATCTATGATTTTGGCAAAGAATGAGGGTTTTTCCTTTTGGGAATCTTTAAAATATTTATCATGTGTGATTGTGATGTTAAAATAAGCACCTTAGATGCATGCAATAGTATGGATTATTTTGTAAATTGCATCATGATATGGTTTTCTTGATCTGTTGGAAGAACATTCATTGTTTAAGATATATGTCTAGATACTAGATAAGTTTTGTTCATTTTTTACTAATGTACACCCTGATCTATCTTTTTGTTTTTATTTAAAACCCCCTTTTCATTAAGAACGGTTCAATGAATCAGTCATTGCTTGCATTCCTTATTACTAGAAAATGCCCCTTGAATATTAGAGTTGCATGGACCACTTCAGTGACACCAGACAGTTGAGAACCAACTACCAGGACCTTGGTAGTTAGGCTACTATATGTTTTCTTTCTTTTTTAGGAGAAATAGAGTAGAAATATTATGTTTAAATGTTGTTTGTGCCATTTTCACCATCAACAGATATGGCACTAGAAGGAGGGGCGAAGGAACAAGTTGGTTCGCATTGGGTTATTATCACCAGAGAAATACGAGATAATTCTTAGATTCTCTACTAATCCTGAACTATTAGAAGAAATCCAAACCCTGGTTAGACCTAGACCCAATGCTCATAGAATATTGATACCTACATTTCCACCACCGCTTACTCCACCAAGATTTCAACCAAATCCACCTACACCACCACCAGTTCAACCTACATCACCACCACTGGCTCGGCCAATATCGCTTCCATCAGTTAGGCCAGTGTCACCACCCAATTGACCTATATCATCACCGTCTGCTCAACCAATCCTACCCATGGCTTATTTTTTGAAAAAACCCTCTCCGTTAGGGACTATTCCAAGAGGAATCCATGATTTTCCGAAGAATCCAGAATTATTTTTTTCCCAAGTACATGAATGGAAATTCAAGAAGTGTTGAGGAGCATATACAAGCATTCAAAGATGCTTGTACCCATGCTCAAGTTTCTCATAAGGACATGTTATGTAGATTGTTTCCTTATTGTTTAGGGGACATGGCATAAAATTGGTACTTAAATCTGCCCCGGGGATCTATTCTGGGTTGGAAAGATTTAGAAAATGCATTCATTAATCAATTCCGGGTTTATGTGGATCCTGCCATCTTGTATCACCAATTTTCCACCATAAGAAAGGAACATCATGAGCCACTGCCTCTATTCAACACTAGATTCCAAAGGATGTTTCGTAGGTTGCAAAATCCTTATTTAGTAGCTAAGAATATTGCCATTCAAGTGTATTTAAGAGTTGTTGATCCCTTGATTGGCCTATTCTTGCAGAGAACGTATCAAGCCAATAAGATTAAATATTTATCTAAGGTTTATCATCTAGCTATCAAATTGCAACAACATATAAGTTTGCAATCAGGAGGTTTAGGAGCAACTCTTCCTTGCATGAGTTATCAGATGCCTAACCCACCATTGTACAACACTATCCAAGGGATGTCTTACTCCCAATATGGACCTGTTTCTGAATTACAAGCCCCGCCTATCATGCATTTCTTCAACAATGGCATGCAAGATTATTCCCAGAAACCTCAAAATCAACAAAAACAAGTGGGAGGATCAAACCATGTTCACTCCCCATCCATAGTCCAGAATGTGCAAAATGAACAAACTATTCAACTGACCAGTGAGCTAGAAACTCTTAAAAAGACTCTATCTCAAATGTCTAATGACATGGAAAAGCTTAGGAAAAACTCTCCCCACAATGTAAACTAGAATTATCAAAACTAACGAGGTTACAACAACCAGGGGAATTACTCCAATTAGAATCGGAATCAGAACTTTCAGAATCATAATTCCTCTAACCAAAATTATCAAAATCAGAATAGAGGATATAACCAAAGGTCCAACAACAAAATAGTAAATGGAATACTAGACCTAAAAATAGGGGAGTTTCCCATAATTATCAGTTAGGTGAGGAGAGATCACATACTACTAATGTGGTTAACCTTAATTTCATGACTAATTGGTGCAGACTACATGATATTGCAACACATTCTGAGGTTAATTGCCCAGAAATGGAGAAAATGGTAAAGATTGCACAAGTTGATGCCCATCCTCCAGTAGGAAATTCCAATCAAGATAATGGGCCAATAAGTAGTACTATGAATTATGAGACTATTGAAGAGAAGTACCAATTTCCCATGCAGGGAGATAATGAGCTAGAGGAGGATGTGTATGATGTCGAAGCCTTTCAGTCCAAAGGTGGTCATTTTCTAAGAAATCAGAATAAGGGCCCATTTACTACATCTGCACCCCCAAACAACATGGTCTCGCCTAGCCAAAGTGCAGATAA
The DNA here is from genome assembly GCA_007115665.2 of Sequoiadendron giganteum. Classification (NCBI taxonomy): domain Eukaryota; kingdom Viridiplantae; phylum Streptophyta; class Pinopsida; order Cupressales; family Cupressaceae; genus Sequoiadendron; species Sequoiadendron giganteum. Next base: position 303,474,566 of record CM021108.1, on the reverse strand, counting down.
TAACCCACCACCACCAAAAGGACATTTCAACTCTCAGAATAGAGGTAATTTGCCTCCTTTTCCTAAATACCAAGTAAGGAGTGATTCAGAATTTGATTTTTTTGTAGAATTGCAGAGGCAGAAGACATCATTATCATTCTTTGGCATCATGAAGTGGTGCCCAACTCAATGTGAAGAAGTATTGAAGGCCCTGGAGGAGGCAGACCGCCTAAAAGGAAAAGGTAGAGTGACCCCAGTGAAGGATACAAATGCAACTATCTATAAAGGTAAGACCAGTACCCCACCTTTTCTTTTAAGTTTGAGGATTTTTGGAAAGAATTTTCATAACTATTTATTGGACTCTGGAGCATCAGCTAATGTTATTCCCTTTTCAATATGTAAAAATTTAGGATTAAGTCTTATCCCGACCAATAAGAAAGTGATCCAATTAGATAAAATTAAGTTCAATGTTGTAGGAGAACTAAAGAGCATGCATGTGCAGGTTGGATCAGATCCAAGGATCCAAAACTACATAGATATCCAAGTGGCTGACATCCCAGAGACATATGGTATGCTCCTAATTCGAGAGCTAATGAAAAGTATTGGGGGATATTTTTCCTTGGATTTCTCTCACATGTGGCTACCCTAGAAGGGGGTTGCAAAACACATAAGAATTGAGAGTGAACCAAGGCTCAAGCATATTATTACAGAGTATGATGCTTCAAATGAAGTAGCATATTTATAGACTGAGATAGAAATTTACAAACAAGAGGAAGTACTTATTTTCTCTGTACTCAATCCTGGGAATATATTGCCCCTAGAACATATTAACCCAATCATTTGTATCAACCAACAAGTTTTAATAAGGAAATTGCAACAAGATAGGCTGGTATTGGGAGGAGAAACTGATTTGAGTAGCTTGTTACTCCCTAATTGGTGTAGGATTCATTACCACAATAATTCAGAGTAAACATGCCAATCATTCCTAGATATCTTAAGTCATGTAGACCAGCCTCAACAAGTATGTAAAGAGAAATCTCAAACACCTATCAATGAGTTTTCTTTTCAAGTTAAGGATGCTGCTATTCTCAAGAGGAGAATTCTTCACCAGTAGAGAAAACTCAAGTCCTAGACTCTAAAATTCAATAATAGATTGAGGTGTCTCAGTTCCTATTCAATACACCTACCCCAGATACTTTTCCAATGCCCAAGGCATTGATGAAAGATGAGTTGGATTGTAATTTAACCCAAGAAGTTCAAGAAGTGATTCTTGACCCAGCTGGGAATATAGAAAAGTCTTTGAGTGAGCCTTGCCCCAAGTCAATTTATGATGACCAACAAAAGTCTGAGCTGCCACACATCCCAAGTAAGTCATCCCTTGTTATCCCTAAAAAGAAAGAACTCCCAGCCAAAGATCAATTGTGGAGTCTTAAATTTGATGGTTCCAAATCTAAAGTAGGAAGTGGAGTAGGGATTGAACTAACTAATCCAAAAGGGAAAACTTACTTTGCATCGTATAGATTGCAGTTTGGCTGCACAAACAATGTGGTTGATTATGAAGCACTTGCTCGTGCATTCATGTTTTCTCATAAAAATAAGGTTACTACTCTCATAGTTATGGGGGATTCTGAAGTGATTGTAAAATAGGTACGTAGCTAGTATACATGCCATAACAAAATATTGGTTGACTATAGAAATAGAGTTTGGAACTTATTCAAAGACTTTGATGCTTTTGGGATTACTCTGATCCGTAGATAAGCTAATCAAATTGGAGATGCACTCGTCGTTGCTACTAGCACATTGGAACCCATGCAAGATTCTAATCTAGAGAGATTTTTTTTTGAACTAATTTCAATGCCAGCTGTCCATGATAATGTCCAAAATTTTCAGGTATTTGATGATGATCAACATATATTGGCCTTTTTGGCAAGTTTTGATGTTTTTGAAGGGCAGATAATAGATGAATCTGAAAGAGATTTGGAATATTGGGATCTAGAGATTTGTAGTGTAGGAGGGATATTGGATTTGAAAAGTAATAGCATTCCAAAAGGGATGGTAGCTTTGGAGAGAATATTTGATTATGACCTGCGGGCTCATCAAAGGTTGCCCACAAAGAGTGAAGGAGGGAAATCTAAATCTGTCAATCTGACTAACTTAGACCCTGAAAGGAATGTCCTCATAGGAAAGACATGTCCTCAAGAAATTAAGGACAAGAAAGTTAAAGTTTTGGAGCGAAATATTGCAGCCATTGCTTGGAGTTATGATGATCTAAAAACCTTTGACACTTCGGTGATCACACATACCATACCTCTCAAGCCAGAAGCCAAGCCCTTCCGTCAAAAGCAATGCCCGGTCAATGTTTTAATTGAGCCCCTGATCCAGAAAGAGGTACAAAAGCTCTTATCTGGAAGGATAATTTTTCCTGTTAGAAATTCTACCTGGGTGGAAAATTTAGTTTTTGTATGCAAAATGAATGGTGAGATCAAATTATGTGTTGATTTCAAGAATTTAAATAAAGCCTCAAAGAAAGATAATTATCCATTGGCCTCGCTAGATGAAATGCTATAAAAATTTAATGGGTCTCAGATGATGTCACTTCTAGATGGTTATTCTAGGTACAATCAGGTCTTTGTCAGTTATGAAGATAGAATGAAGATATCTTTCACCACCAGGGAAAACTTTAGTGGTGAATTTTCACCAATTGGAAAATAATAGAAATCAGGACCTCCAAAAATGGCGAATAGTGTAAGCTAATAAGGAGACTGAATCATCGGGATTTTACAAATAAAAAATTATCTCAATTAATTCGCCATGAAAACGATGCGTCATTGGAAATTATTCGCTAGTATTTTATACCATAATTAAAAATATTAAATTATATTCGCCAGTAATATTACATTCCTCCGATCAAGTTTGGGGTAATATCGCCATTAATAATAAAATACTATTTAATTTTAGGGTTACTTTAGCAGCTTAGCCTTGAATATGTATTTTTTCTATTGCCATTGATTAGATTTTTAATCGGATGGTTGTGATTTGATTCCGCGACCTAATATGCATGTGCCTTTTCAAAGGCTTGTTGAGGCCCAAAATTTATTTTGGGTCACATGATTAAATCTAATCGTGTGGTCCAAAATAAATTTCGGGCCTTAGCAAGCCTTTTAAAAGGCACATGTGTATTAGGCCGCGGAATCAACTCACAGCCATCTAATTAAAAAGCTAATCGATGGTAATTTTTTTTAGTTTTCATTCAATTTTACTTTTAAAGTGATATTTTAAAAAAATGTTTAATTTGTGTGTGCTCCAATGCATTTTCGCTAATGAAATTATTATATGGGGGAACTGCGCCGATCAACTATGCAAAATTTTGAAGGAGAGATTCGCTAATGAAATTATTATTTTTACCAATTATTCATTAAGATTCGCTAGGGTTTTACAATTTTTTTTAATAATGTGTATAGATTCGCTAGGGAAATTAATAGTTTTTTCAAAAAAAGAGGAAGGATTCACTAGGATTTTAAACCTTCGCCGAGGGGGGGGGGGGGTTCTTAAAGTTATCCCTGTTCACCACCAAATGGGGTACATTTTCCTATCGGAGGATGCCATTTGGTCTTATCAATGCTGGAGCAACCTTTGAAAGGGAAATGGACGTAGCCTTAAAATTTTTGATAGGGAAGTGTATGATTATTTATGTGGATGATTTAACCATCTTCTCTAGGAATAGAGAAGACCATGTTGTTGATCTAGAAAAATTTCTCAAGAAATGTATAAGCTATAGTGTTTCTCTCAATCCAAAGAAGTGTGTGTTTGGAGTATCTGAAGGGAAACTCCTAGGTCACATCATATCAGAAGAAGGGATATTCATAGACCCTGATTGAGTGGACGCTATCTTGAAACTAACAAGGATAGGCAACAAGAAAGAAATGAGATCCTTCTTCGGGAGGATCAATTTTTTAAAAAGTTTATAATAGGGTTTGCAGAGAGCGTCAAACCTCTAAATGAAATGATGAAGAAAGAGGAAAATATTGAGTGGAGTAATGAGGCTAAATCTGAATTCTCGCAGATCAAACAGTCAATATCTAAGGCACCTATTTTGACAAGGCCAAATTATTTAAAACCTTTTTATATAATTATTTTGCATCTGACCTTTCATGTGTAGCTGTGTTAACACAACGAAGAGGAGAGGGAGAAGAAAGACTTATTGCCTTCATGAGCTCTCCATTTAAAAATGCAAAAGTGAGATACCCACCACTAGAGAAACAAGCCTTTGCATTGGTACGAGTGGTGATAAATTTTAGGCATTACATTCTTCAAAGTCAAGTAATGGCCATAGTTTCTAATCCAGCTATGAAGTCTCTCTTGATGCAGAGTGAATTAAGAGAGCGAAGAGGAAAGTGGATGGAAATTCTACAAGAATTTGACTTAGAGATTCATCCGATGAAGCTTGTCCGAGGGTAGGGTTTATCAAAAGCAATGACAGATGTGGACAAAAACATCACTTGTCAGTAGTACACTGTCCAGTCATTTACTAAGGATCCCTAGTATACAGACTTGATTTTCTTTCTCCTCAATAACAGATGTCTAGAAGGAATGAATGCTACTCAAAGGAGAGAATTGAGGATGAAGAGTGCTCACTACATGCTTAAAGGGGGATCTATCTATAGAAATAATTTTCAAGGGATTTACTTGCGTTGTTTAGATCAACAAGAGGCCAAGCATGCTATTTCTGAGTTTCATGGAAGGCATGGAGTAGGACCTAGATCTATGGATTTTTTGGCTCATCAGATTCTTAGGTCAGGCTATTATTGGCCTTATGTATTTTAGGATTCACACCAACATGTCAGAGCCTGTCATGAATGCCAAAATTTTACACCTAGGGAAAGAAATCCTACAATGCCTTTGCAACCATTGTATGAGGTAAGGTCGTTTTCTAAATGGGCCCTAGATTTTGTATGTGTTATTAATCCCAATTCTTCTATAGGACATAAATTCATCTTGACTGCAACTGACTACTATACACACTTGACTGAGGCCCAACCCTGCAAAAAAAACACCACAGAGGTGGTCATCAAAATTTTGACTAAGAACATCACAACCAGGTTTGGAGTTCCATTTTCTCTGGTATGTCATAATGGCCCTTATTTTTCTTCTGCTAAATTCATTCAATGGGCATATGAACATAAAATTGTTTTTAAGTATTCATCGAATTACTACCCTCAAGGAAATGGAGTGGTTGAGTCAACTAATAAAAAACTTGTTGGAAGTGATAAGAAAGTTGTTAGAAAACAATCCTAGAGACTGTCACACCCAGTTGAGATTTTCCTTATGGGCAGATTGAACCCGAACGAAAACAACTCTTTAAAAATTCGCCTTTTAAGTTAGTCTATGGCCAAGACCCAGTCTTCACGATCCATTTACAAATACCTGTTCTTAATTTTATGCAGGAATTTTATACCAAGGATGATAGGATTGAGGTTAGATTATTTAATTTTCTTAACATGGAAGAGCAAGAGATGTTGCTTTGCAACAATTCTCTAAACATCAGGCTATCATCAAGCACTAGTTTGACAAAAGAGCTAAGATAAAATATTTTAGAATATCAGATCTTGTATTACTATGGGATAAAGCCATAGAAAAGAAAAGATATCACCATAAATTTGATAGACTTTGGTTAGGTCTGTATCAAGTGATCGAGATACTAGGCGAGAATGCTTTTCATTTAAGTACCTTAACAGGAGAGCCTATTCCATTACTATTTAATGGTCAGTTTCTCAAGCACTATTTTAGTTCATGAAAGGTCTGATATTTTGAAAAGAATGTATTATACTATATCATGTGTAATTTTTATTTTTTTTTGTTCATTTTTGTTTGTTCTTTGCTTTGTTTAGTTTTTTTTGTTTTGTCTTGTTTTGTTGGGGATCTTCATTTTTATTCATCTCAAGACAAGGGGTTGTTATTCAAAGTATGTTATTGGTACTAGGATATAAATTGGTTTAGGTATTTTCATCATCATTATTTGAAAAGGATTTTGTTTTGAATCTCATATTTTATGACCATTCTAATCGGGGTTTGAAAAGTTATTAAGGATAGAAGATACATTGTGAATATCTCTTGAATTATGATAAAAAAATCTGTCACTAAATTAGAAAACATCTGCCTAAGTAAATGCCTACCTATTTTAGAATGGCTCTACCTGTGAAAAATCCAATTCCAAGACTATCATTAAATCCATTGTAGTTCTCAACCAAAATTTTAGATATTTTGTATTTGAGTATTGAGGAAGGTGCATAAAATATTTCCACAAAGCAAGCTTAAGTAAAAAAATGAAAAGAAAGAAAGAAAAGGAAAACTCAATATCAAATGGGTAATCAAGTATCTCTATCGGGGCTATGGATGACTGGCTGGCAGTAGAGAAATGCTTTGAGAGAACTAGAGGTATCTCTGTCGGGGCTATAGATGCCTATCTGGAAACAAAATAATTCCCAGGATTTTATTGCACAGTAGTTAACAGACTCAACCTTTGTAGCTTGAATCTTAGGTATAGTTGTTCGGAATCAGAGAAAGTATCTATAAAAAATGATGCACAATATACACACACACACTCAGATTCAGAAATAACTCATGAGAACATACATCTAAGATTCCAGCTCAACCTTATCCTATATATATATATATATCTGATCCTACTCAATGTTAGCATGCTTTATAAGCCAAGTAGTTTTAGGGTGACTAAATTTTTTCTTGGGTTTCCTGAAAAATGGGTAAACCATTTTCCCAGCCGAGTTGCCATTTTTTATGCCTTGCATAAAAACCCCATATTTTTCCTTGGTCAAAATTGGTCCCCCTTTATGTTTTCGTGCTTGGTTGTTTTTCAAAAAATGTTTGGATTCTTTCTTTTCCAACACTTTTTTTTTCTTTGGTTTATTATGTTGGAACTGGAGCCAAAACCGAATCAGGTTTTGAAACTTGTTTCAAAGATCTATTTTGATGCACATCCCGACGGTCTTTTCTTGTTGCCTTTTTTATCTTATCTTTATCAGAGCCAGAGCCGGAGTGGAAGTTAATCCTGGATTTATTCAAAATTTCAAAATCAATTCCCATTCTACCTACGCCTCCACTTTTTTAGACTTTTTTTTAGACTTAGGTTTTGTGTTATGTTTTCTGGTGGTTTTTATGTTTTTAATTTTTCATTATTTGTTTTGCTTTCTACTTTGTCGATGGAACCGAACCTGGAAAGGGAACCAGGTTAGGAAATTACCCAAGTTTCCAAATCAGTTTTCATTCTAATTTCATTCCTGCCATTTTTGGGTCATTGACTCTACTGAAGTCACACAACAGTAATGTGCCAGTTCCTTCTACAATTTTGACACCGCTCTACCATATTTATGGCATTAATTAAAGGAGCTTTGCATGTATGAAACTATGATTTTTTACCTTAAATAAGGATTACCTGGTAGTTATCATCATTATTAAAAGATCAAAGAGTGAACTAGAGTTGTAGTGGAGCATTTGTGTGTGTGATTCGATCGAAAGGGAGACAATCACGTGTGGATTTCTTCAAGGGGATTAACCTATTTATTTGTGTTTGAGGTAGAGGGTTTTTTTTTCTTCTCTTTCATTTTGTTTCGTGTTTTCCATTTTTGTTTGGTTGTTGTTTTTGTGTGAATTCGTGATTCTCGGTTGTATTGTGAGTTCATGTGATTTGTTTTCTTTATGTTTTGTTTGTTTCCTTTTTTATTTTCTGGTATTTTGTTTCTTGTTTTTTTATTTTAAACACAGTCATTTTCATGTTTTAATCGTGACCGCATCATGGTGCCCTAGTTTTTAAATGTATAGACTAGTTACTGTTTTAAACTGGTAAGGTTTGGTAAATTATGGTTTTTACTTCAGAATCATGTTGTGCATCGAATCTTTTTAGTTTGAATATGGTTGAATGCGTGCCCTAATTATTTGAAATCAAGGGTTTGTAATTTAGGGTTTTGATGCGTTCTTGTTTTAAAATGATGCCCTAATTATTTTGGTTGCCTCTCGGTCATATGGGGATGGTCTTGTATAGGTTATTTCCTAGCCCCTTTCATTTTTGATATGACATAATCCTTAAAATCATGATGTCATTTATTATTCAGTTAAAATCTCTTATGATGTCATGGTTATTTTAGGTGAAAGCGGGATCGGAATCGGTTTAGACTTTGAACCATTTTTTGTAATAAGTATCAATTCTATTTCCATCCCGTCTCTGACTCCACTCACAATAAGAAGCAGGCTCTCAAAATAATGGTAACCTAGGTGGAAGCAGAAGCGGAACTGAATATGAAATTAGAAAATCTTCATAAAACCAAATTGAGTATCCTTCTAATTTTGATTCTGGTTACCATTCCAATTCTGACTCTAGTCTCGCTTGTTATCACTATGATCTCAATAATGGTTTTGGCTCCGATCCCGATAGTATTTTAAAAAAAGAGACTATTTAGAGTGTTTTCTGCCTCGTTTTGCCTCCGGTATATATATGAAGGATAAGATTTTAAAGCATAGGTTGTTATGTTTGCTCAAGGATCTAATTTGAGGTTATATTGCAGGAAGATAAAGAATGTCAGGAGTATCAAGAGAAGCCTCTCAAAGGAATCAGCCTGTTGAAAATTAAAGGCATGAACTAAGCCTAAGAAGATTAAGCCAGAGCAGTTGCCTTATACCTTGAGGTATAACCGTAGGGGTCCTATCATCACTGTCAGCAAAGTGGAATCTGATTGGTTTGATGTAACTAACACCAATCTAGGCCCATTCAATTTTGAGGAGTTATACTCAAAAAAAATCACTGAGGATGTAACAAGGAGAACTGGAAGAATAGTTTACTCTGGATTGGCTCACATCATTTTATTTCCTTTATCCATCCAATGCCCGGAGTTGATTATGATAGTAGTAGGAGATTACAATCTGGCCACTAGGCAATGTATGGATTCATAGGATAATGTGATTATAGATCTAACTCCTCAAATATTTCAGCACATGTTCAATGTCCCTAATCCAAAGAACCTGGTATAGTTGAATGAGGAAAATTATTTGGAGATATATGGAAAGCACAAGGAGACTAATAAGGCTCACTTGAACAAGAAGTGGCTGAGAATAGAGAATAAGTCTCTAACAAAGCTCCATGATCAACCAAAGAGGATAGAATTTTACAAGGAGATATTAGAGCTAATAATGATGTTGTCTAGAGCCTTTGGGAAGAGGGATGCATTTCATTTCAAGGAATGGATGTTTCCTTTCATTCAGAAAATCTTTAATGGAAAGCAATAGTTTGATTGGCCTATAATTGTCTCAGATACTATTCATGATCATTTAACTAGAATAAGGTAAACCAAGAGCTTTTTCATGACTTCTTATGTTGTCTATGCAACAGCTAGAAGAGGCATCTTTCCAAGTTTGAACAGAGTAGGAATATTAGGAGAAGTTGATGGACAAAAGAGAGTATGGGATCATTATGATCAACTATCCCTACAGGTTTCTGAAACACAATTTAGAAGAGTTAATGATGCATTCTTAGATGTTGTCATTAACCAACTTAATGGAGATGTAGGATATAGATTGCACTAGGAAGCCATGGCCTTTATCATAGAATGGAGATGTTGGTATATCCAATACCCCAAGTTCACTTATTTTAAGTTGGCAGGATTTGAGGGTCATCCCCACTTACTTCCAAGGTGTTACAGCAATAGGATTGTTTTTATAGAGTTTGTCTACCAAGCTCTTGGGGTCAATGCCCAATTTGGGTCAAAACACAAGTCAGGTTGTCATCAGTTCCCCATGAAATTGGGTGAATATAGCTGCCCACACCTTGTGGGAGCTAAGGTGGTTTATAGTGAATTAATTAATTTAAATTTGGGTTTTTATACTGCTTGAAAGAGGACTTTTGGAGTGATCTTCAAGATGAATATGACCTCAGGAAGAGGAATTATGAGAGGTTACCTGTTTCACTCATGTTAGAATTTGGGATCAAAGATGATATTCCTGATACATTATTAGATGATGGAGTTGTGTTGGATCCATCATATGAAGCATTGAACATTGGTACCAAAATTTTGGATCCGGTAGATTGGGATGGTGAGGAGACCATCGACATCAAGCAAATAGGGAGACTAGTCTTGGATAGGAGTATCCACTGGGCTATTCTAAGAACCAAAACTCCGAGGGGTCTAGCTCCTAAGAAAGGGAAGGGATATAAGAAAATCAAGAGGAAATTTCCTCCCAAGGAGCCTTTGGAGTTCTTCCCTCCTGATATTGAAGAAATTGAGCTTGAAGCCCCTACTCAAGATTTACTTGGAGTACAAGAGGAGGATGCCCAAATAGGACCTGTGCTTTCAACACCAACAATAGGTGAGTCATTTTCTCAAGTCCCTCTTATAGAGAAATAGGGTGGAGAGATGCCCAAGGGGATGCTCCATGACATAGATAAAACATTGAAAGGAAAAGGAGTAGAACTGGAGATTCATGATGTGGAAATGAACTCTGATGAGACCTTATCAGACCAGGATGCACAAGAAAAGATGCCTCTAGAAGAGGAAACTGAGCATGTGCTAACAAAGGAAGATCAATGGGAACTATTTGAGGAAGAAGAGAGAGCTTTGGATGCTCAAGCACATGCAAAAGAAATGGAAAAATAGAAGGTAATAGATGCTAAGGCACAAGCAAATGCCTTACTTCAAAAAAAACAAATGGAGGCCAAGCGAAGAGCTGATGAAGTACATAAACAATAAAGGCAAAAGGAGCAGGAGCTCAGGACCAAGGAAGAGAATGATAAGCTAGAGTTGGTATAGAAAATTCATGATCTAGAGGAGGAAAAGGCAAATCAATGAAGGGAGAGAGAAGCCCTTGTGGCCAAATTGAAGCTTGTTGAAGAGTTCTATAAAATGAAAGAGGAAGAAGAACGTATGCAAAAAGAGAAAGATGTTGAGGAGTTGGCCAAGCAGCTTCAAAAGGGAAAGAAAGATTCAGACAAATTTAAAGCATTGGAAGAAGAGAGAAATTAGGTAATTGAGGACAAGAGGTTACAAGAGGAAAAACTGAAGAAGGAAGAAGAAGACAAGAGGATACAAGAACAAAAGGATAGGGAGGAAGTTGAAAAGCTTGCACAGACAAATGTAGAGTAAGAACAGAAAAAGGTACAAGAGGTTGATTCTCAACCTAAGGTTAATGTCCTACAACCCTTTACTATTGTTGATTCTAGTTCAATTGTAATGACCTCTACTCCAAGTGCTCCCTCTTGGTTGAAACTTGATCTTCAAAAGAGATCAATGACACCCTCATAGCCTCTCAATTGGGATGATATGATGAAAGAGATTGAGAAAGAAAGACCCAAAAAGAAGGCTAAAATTTTGCATTCTACTAGAATCACTGAAGGAGGAGAGATTGTTGTTGATGTGCAATACCGATAATGGACAAGGATGTGGGGGATATGGAGCTAACTGATTATCAGTTGGGTATGATTAATTTGGGAAGACCCACAAGAGATCAACAAATGAACTTGATTGATGTGGTAGCATCATCCACTAAATCAATAACAATGAAGGATAAACAGAGAAAGGATGAGCTTAAAGCTCAATTGGATCAACTACACACTTTCTTAAAGACTTTTTTTGCTCCAAGGTCACATCAAAGTACCACCATTGAGACACTAGTTTTTCTTAGCAAAAGAGAGGTGGATGATTTGGTGTAGATAAGGAGTAAGGTTGAGATGATGGATAGATGGACTGATAGGCTTAATCAGGAGATAGGTGAGGTGTTGTGCAGTAGTTTTGAGATTCACAAGATGACAGTGGAGTTAATAGAAGAGATGACTTAGTATGCCAAAGTATTGAGAGAACAAGAGGAGGAGTACAAAGGATATATCCAAAAGCTGAAAGAGGTTAATAAATTGTTGAAATCCACTCTTCTAGAGCAGTCAATACTTGAAGAGGATAACAAATATTTCTTGGAAAATACCTCCAACATAATTCAGTTTAGATCTGACTTTTTTTATAAACATAATAATGAAGTTCAAGATTCTAGCAAGGTTCTAAATGAATAGCTTGATGAGATAGAATTTTTGTTGCTATCATAGTGAATGTTGATATACCGATGAAGGAAGGCCTACCTTTAAGTCAGTTAAAAGTGAAATGGGATGATAGACTTAAGGAGGTTGTGCAAAAGGGAGATGATGGAGAGGATTTTATGTTGGATGGGTTGATGGATATTAAAGAAGAGGTAAGGGTTGCTAGAAGGGAGTTGACAAAGTTAAAAGACATGAGAGAATTTGTTGCTGCTAAACTAAAGAGGATCAAATTCAAAGATAGCTGGATTGATGGGCCATATTCGGATATTATTCAACAACTCTTCTCTAGTTATGATGAGTACACTTCGGAGAAAACTCCACATGCATAATTAATAGTTTTATGGATGCATTTTTTTCTTTTCTCCTCCGCATGCATAACTGATAAATCTATGGGTGCATGGCTTTCTTTTCTCTTCTCTAAATTCTTTTCTCGAGTTTACTAGATGATCAATGTGGGAACTAGAGATCAAATTGATCTGAGTTTCCAAGAAAATATAATTTCCTAAAAAGGTGGATCTCCATTTTAGATAGGGAGGACTTCATATTTTTGTACATCTATATATGCCGGTGGGGTCCAATATTGTAAAGATCGACTGATGAGAATAAGATTAGCCATTTAATAGTAGGAGATAGAATTTTTCGTAGTTTTTACAAAGATACTTTGTTATTTTATTTACAGTTGAATATAAATATAGGTTTTTTTTTTACACTAGATGGTGTTGGAATTGAGTTTATTGGATAAGGTTAATGAATTATAGTCTATCTGTATTCCAGTGATTGTGTTGATGCATAAGTGTTTCTTAATGTGATGAAAATCATTAGAAGAAACCAAATTTAAGGATTATTTCATTAGATTATCTATGGATTGAATTTATTGAAATTATGTTGATCTATGATTTTGGCAATAAATGAGGGGTTTTTCTTTTAGGAATCTTTAAAATATTTATGATGTGTGATTGTGATGTTAAAATAAGCACCTTAGATGCATGAAATGGTATGGATTTTTTTGTAAATTGCATCATGCTATGGTTTTCTTGATCTATTGGAAGAACATTCATTGTTGAAGATATATATCTGTATATTAGATAAGTTTTGTTCATGTTTCATAATGTATGCCCTAATCTATATTTTTTTTTTTATTTATAACTCCCTTTTCATTAAGAACAACTCGACAAATCAGTCATTACTTGCATTCCTTATTACCAATGAATTTCCCTTGAATATTACAGTTGCATGGACCATCGGAGTGACACCAGATAGTTGAGAATGAACTACTAGAACCTTGGGAGTTAGGCTACTATATGTTGTCTTTCTTTTTCAGGAGAAATAGAGTAGAAATATTCTATTTAAACATTGTTTGTGTCATTTTCACCATCAATAGTTATAACGTTGGAAGAACCTAAACTATATGACCCTAGTCAGTTCAAGCCATCATGGTGGAATGATAATGTGTTTTGTGACTACCACCGTTTTAAAGGGAACAAAACTTCCTCTTGTCATCAGTTGCAAAATCTAGTACAAGACCTTATAAAAAACCACACCATTGAGTTAGGAGGTCAACCATTTGCATCAAATGCAGATCATACAATCCACAAGAACCCACTGCAGGACCATGGTTCTAGTAAACCCTCCACATCTAGCATAAAGAATACTAATAACCAAGCCAATCAAATCCATCTTTCCTTCAATCATTCCAGTGGTATCGTCATCAACAACCTGTGAGCTATTGATGAAGAACAATGTGTCAAAACTATTAACATTAAAAAGGCTTCGGACTACAACGTTACAAAATGTAAAGGCAAGGTCACCATCCCAGGTCCCTTTGCACGTCAGCCAAAAATTACCATACCTGGTCTATCTACTAGACAGTCCAACCCTAAACCATAGTTCAACCTTATTAAGCAACTGAATAAAACTCCCGCTCAAATATCCATTCTTGAATTACTCAACATCTCACCTGCACATAAGGCCATCTTGGATAAAGTCTTGCAAGAGTCTTCCATCCCAACTAACATTGATTTCAACCACTTTGAAACTATGGTCGGATATCTGAATTCACCTCATCATATTACCTTTTCGGATAGTGAATATTTCTCGCCCAAACCATCTCATAATGGTGCCCTTCATATCTAGGTTTTTGTCCACAAACATAAGGTTAGACGAGTCTTAGTAGATGGCGGAGCAGGATTGAACATTTTTTCTCTAAAATTCGTTAAAGATCTTCGCTTCTCTGATGCATGTGTGGATGCTACCAAGACCATTGTCATCAAGGCATATGACAATGAAGAATGTGCTTCTAAAGGCATCATCATAATTCCACTCCGAGTGGGACCAGTTGTTATAGATACAATATGCCAATTCTTGGATCGTGACATACATTATAATATCTTACTTGGTCGCCCCTGGATTCATGCCCTAAAGGCCATTCCTTCCACATACCACCAATGCTCGAAGTTCCCTTGTTATGGTACTGAAATTACTATCCCAGGAGACCCTAATCCATTTCAATACTATACCAATCTATGAAACACCGTTGAGCACTAGGTACACATCAATCGAGAAGCCTTGGCTTCTACCTCTTCCAAATATATTGACCTGTTTTCACTCACCAAATCATCCATTCCATCACCTTTTTCCATGCCATCTTCGTCATCCTCCATACCAAGTAAAGACCTCCAGATCCAAGACCTTGGCTGTGGAGAGTTCAAATTGAATACGGCTTACAGCATCACTACAATGCCTAAGCCGTTGAAAGTCTATGGTAGACCATGTTTCATGGTGGAACCCAAAAAAAATTTCAAGGTGCCACCAAAAATGGTTTTCACACTATGGGGAGATATGATTAATGAATTCATGATCAACATAGCTAATTAGATCTACAAAGACCTAGAAGAGTTACCTCCACTACCAGTGCATCTCTACGAAAAAGGCTATGATAAATGCAAGGCTCTAGGTTTTGACAACACAAGTGGTCTTGGAAAGGCCAACAATGGAAGGAGGGAACCTATTATCATTTCTACAAGACCAAGGTACATAGGGCTAGGGTTTGACCAATTCAGAACTTATGATCAATGTACCTATGAACTATCAAGTGAGGACGTAACAACTCCAGAAAGTGTCAAGAGAAGTGAAGAATCCCTTACCAAAATTGACTCTAATGAATGGGAATGGGGATCTGAGGAAACCCTGAGAAACTATAATATGGATGAACTATTCCTGGACCCTGGTTAACTCCCCTTTGATTTTTTTTGACAAGAGTACAAAATTGACCCTATTGACTGACATTCCAAAAATAAGGAATGGGTAAGCATTCCTTAGGTTCCAGAAGAACATAAGGTGTCCTCAGCAACACCTAAAAAGTCTCACCCCATTCCCAAACCCACCCATGAGCCTAACATGCCTGAACCTACTATCCATGCCTCTGAAATTTTGTCTAGTAGTCATAATGCTGATACTTTTGTGCCCTATTATGACTATGAATTTAACTCATCTGAATTTGAATATGGTCCATCCATTGCATCTGACACAAAAGTTGAAATTGACAACTTTACTTCACACTTGAGGCTTCAATTTGCACACTTTTTGCTACTTCCCCATATTTTACCAACATTGATGATGGGATTTCCCTTGTTTACCCACAACTGATTGAAGAACCACCAGTGATGGACATCTTTCAGAATGATGAAGCAAGTAGAAGAATTCATGGGGCTCTGAGAAGGCATACCTTGGGGTGATCACGAAGTGGGATTTACCATTGACCTAGATTGTGCAGCTTACTTTGGGGAGACTGTGCAATCCTCCAATTGTAAAATACAAAGAATAAGACAAAAAAAATGTGTCTAGGTGAAAACCGCAAGGCACCTTCTAACAACAAAATAGTCAAAATAAAGGACGTATCCAAGAGTGAAAACCTCTTTGAGGCGCCTAAGGATGGAGGATTGGACTTTTTTCCCATGACATAGGAAAAATCGGCCATGCTAATCAAAGACACCATCGAAGTTAACATAAACATGCCAGAGAATCCCAAAATATTTTTCTTAGCTGCATCATTAATAGATGAAGAAAAACTTGAGCTCCGAAAATTCTTCACAGAAAGGAAGGTTAACTTTGCATGGTCATATGCTGACATGCTAGACCTAGATCCAAAATTGGTATTGCATCATATTTCGTTAATCCCAAATATGAAACCAGTCAAATGAAAATTATAGAAAATGCATCCACATATTGCACTACTTGTAAAGGCTAAACTAAATAAGTTACTGGATGCGGGATTCATAAGATCAATAGATTATGCTGACTAGATATCCAACATTATCCCTATCACAAATCCAAACGGACAAATCCGTATCTGTACGGATTTCAGAGATTTGAATAAGGCTTTCCCAAAAGACGATTTCCCATTACCAAATATAAACATGATTGTTGATCTCACAATAGGGTATGAGATTTTGTCTCTCATGGATGGTTTCTCAAGCTATAAGCAAATCCGCATTGCAACTGAAGATCAACACAAAATAGAATTCACCTACCCATGGGGAACATACTATTGGAATTTCATGTCATTCGGCCTAAAGAATGTAGGCGCCACATACAAAAGAGCTATGAAAACAATCTTTCATGACATGATGCATATACTCCTAGAAGATTACGTAGATGACCTTTTGGCCAAGTCTTTGACATAGAAAGATCATCTCAAGGTCGTGAAAATTTTTTTAAGAGGGTTAGAGGATTACAAGGTTCATTTGAACCCAAAAAAATGTGTCTTTGGGGTCACATCAGGAAAATTATTGGGCTACATAGTTTCATGACAAGGAATAGAAGTCGATCCCGCTAAAGTGAAAGAAATTATAGGAATTCCTCCACCAAAAGGAATCAGCGAGTTGAGAACACTTTAGGGTAGACTACAGTCCATTTGACGCTTCATCACACAGTTGGAAAACAAGTGTCAACCATTTCAATACCTATTACACAAAATTATCCCCTTTGTATGGACTGAAAAATGCCACACAACCTTTGAATAAATCAAAGAATATCTATTGACACCATGTATTCTAATGCCTCCTATTGAAGGCAAGCCATTGATCCTATATGTCTCGACAACTATAAATGCATTGGGGTCATTATTGGCACAAAACGACCATGAGGAGAAAGGAAGAGCCATATACTATATCAGTCGCACATTGATAGGGTATGATTTGAACTATATAAAAATTCAACGCACATGCCCTGTAGTTGTCTTTGCAACACAAAAACTAATAAATTGCATGTTGAGCCACCAAACACACTTGGTATCTAGGATTGATCCACTAAAGTATCTCCTAAGCCGAGTAGGATTGACAGGCTGATTAGCAAAATGGGTCATGATTTTGAGTGAATACGACATACAATATGTTGAGCGCAAGGAAATAAAAGGGTAGGGAATAGTAGATCAACTTGCGGATGCACCCATCCAAGGCACTCATCCACTGGTAATTGATTTTCTTGATGAGTCTATCTTCCGTGCAGAACCTACATCACCTTGGAAGTTGTATTTTTATGGGTCTCATACTAGTCACAACTCAGGGGTTGGAATTTTGTTCATCACACCACAAGGGGATTCCATTCCTAAAGAATTCTAGATCACCTTCCCGTGCACTAACAACATCGCAGAATACAAAGCATTGGTCATAGGACTCAAGATCACAATTAAATGGAAAATTCAGACATTGCTCATATTCGAGGATTCTCATTTAGTTATCAACCAAGTGAATGATGATTATGAAACAAAGGATGAAAATTTGATTCCCTACAAGCGAATGATGGATAGCTTCCTGACATATTTCAAATTTATTTTCTTTGAAAAAATTCCAAGGACATAGAATAAGGCACTAGATGCAATGGCCACTACTGGATCTCTATTGGACATCCCCAAAAATGTGTCACAATTTGAGTTCTTAGTCGAACAACTATTGATGTAGGCATATGAAATCCTAGAATCGGAAATGGTTTGCAAGATTGTTGGTCCTAGTTCACCTTGGTACCAAGAAATTTATGACTATATAAAGTCCTAAACCTTATCACCCAACCTTTCCAATAACCAGAGAAAGTCATTTATATGAACAACCACTCGACACACCATCGTCAGTGACACCCTATATTGTCGTGGCTTTGATAACACCCTTCTTCTCTATCTTGAAACTGATGAATCCCAAATGACTTTACAAGAAGTACATGAGGGTATATGTAGATCTCATTCGAGTGGTCCAATGTTAGCTAGGAAAGTCACAAGACTAGGTTACTACTAGCCGACATTAGAAAAAGATTCTCTTCAGTTTGTTAGAACATGTTAAGAAATGTCAGGTGCATAGTGACCTAATCCACGCACCTACGTAGGAGCTAAGACCGATCACTTCTCCATGGCCTTTCGCACAATGGGGATTCAACCTCGTGGGCAAGATCCATCCATCCTCCTCTAACAACAAAAAAATCATAATCACTTCCACTAAGTAATTTAATAAGTGGACTGAAGCCGTACCTCTCACTTACATCACCGGTAAGAAAATATCAAAGTTTATGCTAAATTACATCATCTATCGGTATGGTGTTCCATAGTCCATCATCACAACTAATGGGAGTCCATTCAAAAATCAAGATGTCCATGAGCTTTGTGAGCGATTCCACATCCAACATCATTTCTCCACCTCATATTATCCACAAGGTAATGGATAAGCTGAGGCACCAAATAAAATAATTCTTTGCATTCTTAAGAAGATAGTCAACGACGCTGGCCGAGATTGGCACCTACAACTTAATCCTGCCTTATGGGCCTACTATACTAGCATTCGAACACCCATTGGAGCCACTCCATTTTCCCCGTTGTATGGATCTAAGGCCATATTGCCCATCGAGGTCGAAATTCCTTCTCTCCAGGTCTCCTTGAAAGGGATGATTGATGATGCAGAGTACAAATAGTCTTGCTTACATGAGCTAGAAATGTTACAAGAAAGATGACAAAATGCCTTGAATCACTTGTAGGAATATCAAAATCGTCTCTCTTGGAGCTATAAAAAAAGAGTGATGGTGAGAAAATTTGAAATTGATGACTTGGTCCTCATTGAGAATACAAGAAATTAGGCTGACCGTAAAAAGCCTTGCAAGTTTGAGGCTAATTGGCTCAGTCCTTATATTATTACTACCACATTCGGTTCTAGAGCTTATCAGTTGGCCACACTAGATGGAGAACAGTTGACAAAACCCATCAACAACTTACATCTCCGAAATTTCTAAACATAGCATCAGAGAGCTTGGGTAAAAACCTAAAAATACATAAAAAATGAAAAATAAAGAAAAAAATCATCCTTGATGAATACCTGGCAAATAGGCATCTTGGTGACACCAAAACAAATTAGAAAATGACAAAAATAGTAAAAATAAATACTTTCGTCCAATAGTGAAAACCTAGCAAAGAGTCGCTTTGGATAGGTACTGTGGTGAAAATCTAGCAAATAGGCACCATGTGGTTGATCGTTGCTTCACCATCTACTATTACTCTAATCAACCCTTATCCACTTTCCATAATCACCAAGGCCTAACACATTCATGAAATTTGTCCTAAGTCCTGTCAATCTCGGCCATGGTTAGCATTTGGTTGACATCATCCCTTGCATATCCTTTCCTTTTGCCTTGTGTCTTCCTATCTCCATATGATTTGACCTGGGTAGTCTCCAATATGTCTGGGGGCATGACCTTTCTCATGTAACTGTTGTGGGTGTCGCACATGATCCTACATTCGTAAAAAGTTGTGAAAAGTCACAAAAATCAGAAAAATTCATGCAAAAATGTCCTAAGAATCTCAAAAAGTCTTAAAAAAATCAGAAAAATCTAAAAAAGTCCTAAAAAAAATATCTAAAAATTTAAAAATGTCCTAAGAAAATCCAAAAATAGAGTCAAATTCAATGTCTATCTGGTCAATCCAATTGGTCATGTCAATCAATCTTTTTCCAAGTCTGAACTACGTAGGCAAGATTCATCTTTTCATCCTCGAGACATTAGGTTAGTCTTTCTAGGTTTGTCAAAATAAAATCATGATTCAAACTTTTGTCCTTTGGACAAGGTCATTGGTCGTGTCAAACTACAAGGTCTCTAAGTGCACAACGTAGGCAAGTCCATCAATCGATGAGCCCCCAAGGCTGCACTAGGTCAGTCCATTAGGGTTCATGGCACAATGTTTTCACACATGTCAAACTTTATTCAAATCAATCAAATATTCCATCAATCCCGAGCAGATAATTTATCAACAATCTATTTCATCAACACTTTCGGTTAATTCAACATATCAACAATGGAATGTAATAAAATTCTATCAAGACAATTTAACCTGGAAGAACTTTGGGTTCTTCTTCAGATGTATCCTTCTAAAGAGCAACTCTCGTCATTTCTTTATGCTTTTGGATGTGTCCCTCCTAAGCATTGTCCTCATCATCTGGCATTTTGATGGATTCTCCTAACTTCGAGAATTGGTCTCCTAGATATTAACATCATTCAGGATGTGTCCTTCCTGAATTTGATATCGCTCCACACTTGGAAAACACTTGGCACTTGTCTTTTGCCTTTTCATCATATTACTAGTTTTTCAGCGAGATCCCGACAACAAGATTTAGAGAAACAATGACGTCTCATGATGTTTGTCTTGTCTTTTGACACTCATGTCACTAGTTTATCATTGATGTCCTGACTACGGGATTTAGAAAAACGACGACGTATCATGATAATGGATTTATTTTTTTCTTTTGGCAATCATGTTGCTAGTTTCTCAAGGATGTTCTAGAAACAGGATTTAGACAAGCAATGACGTTTCATGGTATGTCCTTGTCTTTTTCCGCTCGTGGTTGGTTATGAAGAAAATACTGGGGTAATTACGCTGTTAGTATGAGTCATGATCATCCTTGTCTGTGACTGCTTCTCTTGTATGATGGTATGACCTTGCACACCTTGATTTATGCCATATCATGGTGTGTATTGGCCATTACAAAAATCTTCCCAATGATGATTAAGAGTAATAAATATTAAAGTCCTATGGTAATATGTTGAAGGATTTGGTCTAGGAACTAAAATGCATCTCCTTTCTATCTTGTCATCTTCTCATGCTCATCTCATATAGGCATTGCATCCATAGCATCATCCATATCTTTTGCACTATAAAGCCCATCGTCCATGGTGCACAAATGTTCTTCAAGAGGAAAAAAAATTTGATGACTGGTGGACAACATTCTAGTTTGATCTACTTGATCACTCAAAAGCTCAAGATTTTATTGTTGTACTCCTTCCATTGTTGTCCCAACATCCTCTTGAGGACTTCCTTCAGCTGAGTTCTCACTTGACTCAGGCTCTTGGTCCTCGTGTTCCATTCTTCAAGCCACTACAGGGAGTGGTGTGCTTGGATGCCTTGCTTGTTCTCTGACTTGCTTCATGGCTTCTTGGCACAATCTGCATGTGAACTCAGAGTGGGATGAATCATGGAGCCTGCACCAATTCGGTAGCAGCAATACCTTCGAATCCACCTGACATTTCAGCTCTGACCAATCCTTTGCTAATCTGGAGATGAGTTGGTCATATCTTTCTACTACTGGGTCATCATCATCACTTTTTGTTGTCCCAAGGCTGTCAACCTCTTCCTCTTGCTGATTTTCAGCATTTTCATTGGCTGCCCTAGCATACACTACTACAAAATTGATTGACTCATCGTCAACTACCAATGGCTCCTCTTCTTGAGTAGAGGACTGCCCCTTACTGGCAAAGGAGAGGCTCTCCAACTCCATTCTTAGTGAACCTTCACCAAAGCTTTTTGCTGTCCCCAGAAAATCAACTTCTTCCTTTTCATTTTTTGCTTCAACGTTTGTTGTCCCAGCATCTATTTTTATGGAGCTTCTTGGTCTATCTACAATGTGTTGTCTTCCAGATGCTGATAGCTTTTTTGCCTCATGGGATGACTCATTCTCCTTGATAGTTGGATACTCCAACTTGTTCAAATTCCCTTTGACTTGGGTGATGATGGTTGCACACGACGAACAAGTAAATTCAGAATGTGGTGCACTGTGAAATCTCCACCAGCTTGACATTAGTACTTTCTCCAATCTTGGTCCTTCTTTGCTACCCAAACATTCTTGGATCAACTCTTCAAATGCCTTGGCTGCCATGGTTGTCAATTCTTCCTCTGGGTCTGCAAGGGCTAAAGGCTGATATATTTCCCAAAAGGGAATCTCTCCTTGCAAGACTCTTTCAATTCTACTCAAGAAGGTTAGACACTCTAATTCATTGTGCCTGTGGGTGCCATGAATCTAACATCTATCTACCAATGCAAATTTTTGCAATGGTCTCTTCAATCTCCTATTCAAATTTGCATGTAGCTGAGTGATGTTGATTTGCACGTGCTACTCCATTTTGACTCAACTTCTTTTCGCCTTCAAAATTTTTTGATTTCAAGTTTCAGCATTAAAAGAGATCTCCCTATCTCATATTTCTTCTTGAAAGTGCTCTTTTCAACATCCAACATTCAGCTTTGTAGCCTCGACATGTCACCCTCCTTCTAGCACCAGTTCTGTTGATGGTGTTTTTATGCACTTCACAACACAGGTAATACGTAGGTGCATTACCTCTCTTGAAAGACAATTTTCCACAATTAGATTACAGAACACTATCCCAAGGCCTCTCGGATGTTAGGTCATGACGATGCTTGGAATATTTTAGTTGATTTATGTGATTTGCTAGAATCACAAGGTGGACTTACGGATGAGTTACAAAGCGGGGAAGTTGGATCTGCAAATGGAGTTCTTGAGATGGGAAAGTTGTTGAGCATTTGCTGCAGGTTCAAACAGCAGTCTGGAACTCCATTTCAATATTAGATTTAGCTTTACAATGTGCAATGAACCTTGCCTAAGGTTACTTATTAAAAAAAAGGAAAAAAGGCAGCGAAGAGAAAAGGTTCATGGATCTGAAACTACGAATGAGCAGTGATCATGGAGGCTGCTATTGTAGACAAACTCCCTAAACTAGGTTTTGCTTGGCCAAGAGGATCCTACAGTTACACAAAACTAGTGCAATCTTCTAAGGACTGCATATTTTCAGTTTGCATACACACATCATGAACATGCAAGTGAACTAGTTTGCAATAATCAAATAAAGAAGCCCAGGCTAACTTTGCACAACAACTTGTCATCAACAAGTGCCAAAAGTATGGGCTGGAAATTCATCAAATACTGAAACAACAATCACCATTACCACTTCTATTCAAGAAAAATTTGAACTAAAACTAAATTGGAAGGTAGAACCATGCACATATAATGAGCAAACTCAAAAGTAACACCCATAGATCATGCAATGTTGCTTTCTATTGCTGCAGAATGTTATTACAACAGCTCTGCAACACTTACAAATGAGGGGAAGACCCCTACTTATAGTTTATCAAAGCCCAAATGAATGGATATGATTGAGTTATATTGTGTGGCTCAAATTCAATTACATTAGGGCTTCACCTACGCCACAATATTCAATAATTTAAAATAGATCTTTGTCTTTTCCCTATTTTGTCTTGTAGTGGCCGGTCACTGTAGCAGCTTTGTCTTCTAGCTGATTTCCATTTTACTGTAGCTGAAACTGCCTAAAAATTTCCTCCTCCAGATGGACTTGCAACATTCTTCATTGGATCAAATGGGTCTCTTGATGGACCCACGGTAGGCTTCTTGAAATCGGAAATGAGAGGCTTAAATGTTGTTTTAGGAACGACTGACAGAGCACGAAACTCTGGATGGTATTTTTCGGTTCCAAATTTGGAATTTGAAAGGTCAGGGGAGGATAAGACCCCATTTTAGCATCTGGATCGAAGTCCATTTTTGATTTGGAGATGCGGTGGTACGTTCCGGAAACAAGAGGCTGGAATGCCACTGTAGGAATGTTGTTTTGAAACAGTCGATGGAGCACATAACTTCAGATGGTATTTCCCGGCTGAAAATTCAAAATTTGAAAGGTCAAGGGAGGATAAGACCCCTTTTTAGCATCTAGGTCAAGGTCCATTTTTGATTTGGAGGTGCACTTGTACGTTCAAAAATATGAGGCTGGAATGCCGCTATAGGAATGTTGTTTTGAAACGGCCGATAGAGAACGAAACTCCGGACGGTATTTCCTGGCTAAAAATTTGGAATTTGAAAGGTCAAGGGAGAATAAGACCCCATTTTAGCATCTAGATCAAAGTCCATTTTTTATTTGGAGGTGCGCTGGTATGTTCCAGAAACACGAGGTCGGAATGCTGTTGTAGGAATGTTGTTTTGAAACGATCGACGAAGTACGGAACTCTGGATGGTATTTCCTGGCTGCAAATTTAGAATTTGAAAGGTCAAGGGAGGTTAAGACCCCATTTTAGCATCTGGGTTGATGTCCATTTTTTATTTGGAAGTGCGCTTGTACGTTCTGGAAACACAAGGCTGGAATGCCACTGTAGGAATGTTGTTTTGAAACGACCGATGGAGCACGAAACTCCGGATGGTATTTCCTGGCTGAAAATTTCGAATTTGAAAGTTCAAGGGAGGATAAGACCCCATTTTAGCATCTGGGTCGAAGTCCATTTTTGATTTGGAGGTGCGCTTGTAGGTTTCGGAAACACGAGGCCAGAATGTCGCTGTAGGAATGTTGTTTTGAAATGGTCGACGGAGCACGAAACTCCGGATGGTATTTCCCAGCTACAAATTTTGAATTTGAAAGGTCAGGGGAGGATAAGACCCCATTTTAGCATTTGGGTCAAAGTCTATTTTTGATTTGGAGGTGCACTTGTACGTTCCGAAAACACGAGGCCAGAATGTCGCTGTAGGAATGCTGTTGCAGGAAAATAGTTTTAGAATTTTCAAAACTTCCTGAAACTTAATAAAACCTTGGCAGTTCACTTAGGCACCACAAAACATCCAAAATCCATAGGAAATTTGTCCCCAAAGTCAAAGAATGAAGGAAAAATTGAATCGAGCGAGCGGGGGGGGGGGGCGAAGCCCGAAAAACCCAAGACTTAACCATTTTTTATTTTAGGGGCAAAATATGGTCAACCAAAAATGAGACTTTGAAGGGCACGTTGACCAACTAGGACAGCAAAATGAGGGGCATGCAAAACAAGATGGGAGCAAAGAAGCCCGTCGGGAGCTAAAAAAGAGGATCCCTGCCTTCGGTGGGGCGTGTGTGCAAAATATGCACAACAGTATCCTCGGAACCCAACTGTCCTCTTGAGGGGGCATACTACAACCCTCCTTGTCATTCTTTTTCCTCATCCTATTTTGCACTAGGGCATATTTTTGACTTATTTTCTTTGCCACAATGCGACAAGTTGCATTATGACAAAGAGGGGCAAATATAGACACATAAAAATGACCTAGACCTACAAGCTCTATTTTTAATCTTTTTCTTACTCGCATAATTAAGACATTTTAATTATGTCCTTGATTCACTTTTGGCTATTAATTAAATAATTCATAATTATCTAATTAATTCATGTCCTCTTTATTCCTCCTTGATTAATTAAATAAATTTAATTTATTTAATTACGTCACTAATTAAGTCCTCTTCTTTCTAAAATTAAATAAATTCTTATTTATTTTAGTTTTGTCCACTTTCCACTATAATTAAATAATTATGTTTAATTAGTTAATTATTCATTAGCCTTTTCTCTCCTAAATTAAATAAATTTAATTTTTTTAATTTGGTCCACTCTCTTGAATTTTGAATTAAATCATTATATTTAATTCAAAATATTTTATTTATCACATTCTTCTATAATTAAATAATATCTTTATTATTTAATTATTCATTAGCCACCTAAATTAAATAATTCTTATTATTTAATTTCTCCAACCACCTCTTTTGTTGTGCTCATTTTAAATTAAATTTATTTATTTAAAATAGTCCCACTTTCTAATTTCCCTCTTTTTAGTAAATAATTTATATTAAATTATTTACTGTCACATGACCCCACCACTTTTGAATTAAATTAATTTTAAATTCAAAAGTTCAACATCACTTTTTAATCAAATAATTTTAAATTATTATTTGATTCTCCAGCAACTTCATTTTGTGTTCCTAGTACCTCTTGTCACATGCATTGTCAACCCTTGACTTGATTTTCTAAAAATCATTCCTGTCCATTCTTTTCGAATTTGACCTAATGTTTCCCTAACCCTAATTGTGGGTTTTCATATTGAATATTGTTCATTGATTCTAGGGAACTTGTTAACTTTTAATCTTGACCATTCACACAAAATTGTATTTTCTATAAAATGACAATTTTGGTCTCATTTTGGCATATCTTGCAACCTCATGTTCTTGCAATTTTATACTCTTGCATTATTTTCATTTTGTCATAGGCATATTTAGATTTCATTTGGCATAGTTTAGACATATTTAGAATGCTTACTAGCTGCATTATAACATAGTATTGCATGTAGTTACTCAAATCCTTCAACATTTGCTTAGGGCTTGTCATTGTCATTAGATTGCTCATCATAAATCTGAGGGCAACATCACATTTCAGCAAGTTGAGAAGGTATAATGGAGGTTAGCCATGGAGGATGAAGAAATTTTGGTGAGATTGTTTCATTTTATTTCTTTGCACTTAATTATCATTTTGGATTTTTATGTTTTGCATTTGATTTGATAACCCTAGGAAAATTCCCAAAGCTACAGTTGGTAGTAGATATGATCCATGTAATGAAAGTGGTGTAGAAAGTTCGTGCATATTATATAAGTTTCCATACTTTAATGATATAACAATTATACATACTGTTGACTTCATGCATACCGAGAAAAATATAGCCTATGCTATCATAGAAACCTTTTTTGGTGCTTTTGATATTATTTCATCACGTGAAGACTTTTGAAAACTAAAGAATTTTAAAATCTTTGGGTTGAAAAATATGATGATGAAAAATTGTAGAAAACCTAATGCTCCTTATCTCTGGACAAAGGAACAACGTGCACAATTCTTACAATTGATGTCTCAAACTCACTTTTCCACTAGATATCTAAGTAGTAGTATTAGAATCCAAACTGACATTAATGGCTTAAGAGGCCTCAAGACCCATGACTATCATGTCATAATGGAGAATATTTTACCTATTGTGGTAAATATATTAGGTTTGGCAAAGGAGCCAAGATTGGAAGTTATAAGGTTGGGCCTAATATTAAAGAGAATGAGTTTACATGTATTAGATCCTTCAAACTTCGATAGTTTGAGGGAGGAGGTTGTTCGAGTCCTTTGTCTATTAGAACATGAATTTCCACCAACAATCTTTAACATTTCTATGCATCTTTTGATACATCTACAATATGAACTAAATCATTGTGGCCCGATAATAATAAGATGGATGTATCATATAGAGTGATATATGAAGGTTTTGAAAAACATTGTTCATACTAGGGAAAAACTAGAAGACAACATGTCTAAGGGATATTCAATACAATAGGCCATGGGATTTTACATAGAATATAATTTCAATCAGCGTGTATGGGATGATGGTAAAGAAGAGACAATTGTAGGTGAAATATTAGAAGGAAATAGATGTCGCTTCAAGCTATCACATCGAGAAAGAAGTGTGATACATGTCTATATTCTTCAAAACACATCTTTGTTCAATAAGTGGCACAGGTAAAATAAAGTATACAATAATTTATTTACTCAACTAAATTTACACATTTATACTATCAATATTACTTTTTGTATGTTAATATTATATGTATAAACTATGAAGAAGACAATCAAGCTTGGATGCAACATCGACCTCAAAAGCGCAGATGTCATGCTGATTTTATTAGAGGTGATTCTTTTTCAAAATTTAAAGAATGGATTTATAATGCAATCAATGATGCAAAATAAGAAGGTAAAGATATAACAACAGAGGAAATTGATATTTCATGATATCCACATTTATGGGTTACACATTTTAGTGGAATGTGGGACTATGGTAGTTATTTAAGAGTTGAAGAAAAAGAAAAAGAAAAGATAAATTGTGATTGTGTTGTTAGTGCTGAATTTCTTCATGAAACTAAGAAGAAATTTTATGTTGGATTCATCCAATAAATTATTCTAGTGGAGTATGGTGAAAATAGTCCTATATTATTAAAATGTAAGTGGATCCAACCATTTGTAGTATAATTTGATGAGTATTGATTTCTACATACAAATAAGACATTTTTTATCAAAGACAAATGAGTCATATGTTTCCCCTCTTCAAATTAACCAATCATTTCTAATTGATGATTTAAGAAGCCCATGATGATCATATGTCATTCAAACAAATTCTCATTCAAAAATAAAATTCATGGAAGTTATTGATATAATGCTTGATGGGAAATATGCTAATTTAAAATAAACATTCAAAGAAGTGGATGAAGACAATGATAGAGTGTTTGAAGAAAAAAATTTGATTACCAATGAAGAGATTGGGAGAGAGAATTCATTGCATGTCACAAATGACTATGAGGAATAAAATCAAGTAGATGTAGACACAAATGATCAAGATTTTGATCTTGTTGGAAATCCAGATGATTATGATGTTTTTTGTCACCTTAAGAGGTTAGCTTGTCACCTAATTCTTTTAATATTTATGGTGTAATTTATTATTGAATGTAATAAAGATATGAGTATAGGTATGCTTATTCAATGTTGTTTTACTGATACATTTTTGAATGTAATCATCATTATTCTTATTGTACATTGTATACAAAGCCTAAGATGTTCACTGCTAATTTGAAGTGCATTTATAGTTAGGTTCAACCATTCTTCTTAGTTTTCTTACTTTGGTTGAAAAATCGATATTAATTTTGTTTAGTTATAATATGATCTATTGTATGTCCTATATGTTTTCTAGAAGCAAACATATAATGAACATATATGATTTAATAATACATAAAGATATCTTAACATTAGGTGAGCTAAGACTCCCCATTAAAAATAAAATAAATGATCTCTTAGTTCTAACTAACACTAAAAACTAAAACTGAGAGATTGAAAAATTAGAAAATTGTTCAACATTTTCAATAAAATAATATCTAAATTATTGTATTCATAAGAAAATCCAATATCGCACTACTACAACAGTCAATAGAGGTATGCACTCAATGTACGAATGCTTACCACAATATTGCAATAACCAAATATGAATACTACGAGGTGGTGGTGAGAACATGTTAACAAATAAAGTAAACCACAACCCTGCAAGGGGTAAACAATGAAATTTTGGTATGGGGGTGAACAATCACTCAATCATTAGAATTATCCTATTGTCCCATGGGAGTCCAAAGGGGTGTGCGCAAGGTGGCAGTTTTGCTAACCCTACCATACTGCTACCCCACAACGGTCTTGATATGACAAAGTGGTATGAAAGTGAGCAGTCACTCAACCACTGGAATTAACTCACCATCTTGTGAGATTCCAAAGGGGTGTGTGTAGGGTGATGATACTACTAATGCTACCACATAGCGGTCTTGAAATGACAGAGTGATACTATAGTAAAAGCTATCAAAGCATTAAATTATTACATCGTTTGATTTCCCAAGATCAAAGGAATGTATTCAAACTTAAAATATGGGAAGATTCTAAAATATTTTGCATGAATTGACATTAATATTGAGGTGACCGAGCTCAACAAAAAATATTACTTGGGACTCGATGAAATTTTGGCAATCATTCACATAGCTTATTGTATTAGAGGAAAGGGAGTTCAAGCAGGAAAGCTCTACATCTATTATTTTACCGTGTAGGTTCATAGAAACCCTCTGTAGAAAGTGTATAATAAGTGAATTTTCTTCTACAAGCAGACACTTAAAGAAATCAAGTAGGAGTAAATTCTTCATCATGCCACCCAAAAGAAGTCAACTTGTGAGTAAAAAGGAAGAGTCCACAGTTTCTAAATAAAAGAAGAGGTCCTTGCAACAATCCATTTTAGATGTGTTATATAATTCTATAGACAAAGGAATCAAAAAGGTGTTTAAAAATACAACCCATGGATGCAAAGACCCAATTATCCCTATCTCAGGGTGGGATCTATTTTGGTACTTTATGAAAAAAGGGATGACAAGATTCCAATTTTGAATCCTTAGACCTTAGATTTAGCCAAATTGATAGTCCCAAGTGACTTCGTAGATGTTGACTTTATTAAAGTATTGGCACAATATTATCACCCAACTACCAAGACTATAAGAATTTTAGATGGTTCACCATTGGTGGTGCTAACTAAAGAAGCAATTATAGAGTGTTTTATGTTAAACAATCAATCTATCACTAAGATAGACTTGGACATAAGTGAAGAGGATTATACGAGATTGAGAAAAACCTATAGTAATGATGAAATTGCTTTACACATGAAAAGGGGTATAAACAATAGGAGGATACCTATCCCCCCTCCCAAATTGATCCATTTTCCATAGAAGACTTCCAAGTATATTTAAAAACAACTTATTTTTATTTGTGCCAAGTGCTTGGAATAGATGTTGAAGAGAGGATTCCAACCTATCTCATGATAATGGCAATATAGATACAAAATTCTGAAGTCAACATTGATTATGACTTTATTTCCCTTGAGAAACCAAGTCCTAAAAGGTAGAAGACACATGGAGTGGCCCCCTTACTGGCATATGGAATAAGTAAAGGAGTAGGGGATACTGAAGAGGTATCCGATGTACTTTTGAATATTAAAGGTGATGAAGTTGATCAACCACTACCTAAGCTTGCAACTGATGCTCACAAACTAGAAGAAAAAGTGGATGTACATGGACATAATGATCAAGAAGTGCATTATGATGAAAAGGTGATTGTTTCCCTTAGGTTTATTGAAGATGAAAAATTTATTCAAACTCTCAAGTTTAAAGATTTTTGGTTTAAGATAAAAATTAAATAATCTGAGGAGAGACTCCAAATTAATAAGATGTGCACTAAGGAGTCACAACATGATCGAATTGTTTCCTGGACTCTTGAAGAACTCGAGATTAATGAAATTACTTGTAGCCCCCCAAAAGCAAGAAAATTGGTCTTGCAAAGCAATATACTAATTATTCCTCGGATGGACTTAAAAAAGATATTCTTACTAGATCAAGTAAGAAGACAAGAAGATCCCATGTTGGTTTCTAAATTCAGTTCATATAAGGGCATGAGTGGCATGGGTTACAATCCAAGACTTGAAACCCTGGCCTTTTGGACAAAGCAAAAAAGAATAGAAAAACCAAGATTTCTTGATGTTGTAAAAGAAATGAGAGGGACTTCCATGGTAAAGACACTTCAAGACACACCAGCATTAGAGGTAGCTACTATGGAAATGTGCTCAACAATGTTTACTAGGGATGCAGTTAAAGCTATGGAGATTAGATTAGAAGAATATGAGAAAGCACAAACTGATCTGAAAGATGAAGTGAATAGGTTATACACAGAAAATGTGAAATTGAAAGAGTAGTTGAAGGGAGTAGGTCCTTACCAAAGCACAAGATTAATGGTATACTAGCCCCCTCCCATCTAAACCGGTACATGTGCAATCATATTTGAACAAGTATATGTGCTAAAACAAGAAATTGAGAAGTTGAAAAGGACTAATGAATAAACAAAGGAAAGAGAAAATAGAGAAAACCTCAGGGTATTGGAATAGATCTTGGAGCATAAGGTTAAACTAATTAAGGAAAATTTGGAAAATATGTATGAATTTTATGCCTCCTTGTTACAAGAAGTTGATCAGATAAAGGCCCATGTACCTATATTGGAACCCTTATTCAAGAAATGGTAACCTATACATCACACCTTAACCACTTTGTGCAGAATTTTACAAAGGAGTGTTGAGGCCCCCCATAGCATTAAAGCCTACTAAGAAAATGGTCTAGATGGTCACAAATGAATTTTAATACATATCTACAAAAGACCAAAATATCAAGGCAAGAATGGATTGATTTAACACACTAAAGAAGTGGTGTGTGCCTAAAATACTAAGGGATGATGACCAACTAAAAGGCTCCAAGGATTGGATAGATGAGTTTCGAAAAAAATTTCCCAACTACCTCACTTATTTATAGAAGGATGGTGACATAAATATTACCACCTCAATTTAACCTTGGATCGAATAATTGCACTGGATCCTGGATACTCAAAATTCATCATGGATAGAAAAGGGTTATTAGATAGCATATGGAAGAGTCACTTGGCCAACACACAAAAAATCCTAGAGTAAAAATGGCCTCATGATTACATGGTATACCAATGGGAGTAGACATATCTAGCTCCCCCAAAAGAATAGGCCTTGTAGTGAAGTAACAAGCCTTGAAGATACTATCATGGAGAGAGGACCTTGCCATATTTGAATGATCATGGGTACCTTATGATGAGTAACAAAATTTTGTATCTTACGAGTGCTTTCAACTTCAACATCTGATCATTTATCTTCACTTCTCATCTTTCATTACTGTTATGTAATCCTATGTAAACAACAATAATTAAGAATTTTTGATTTATGTTAAAAGTGGGTAACTGAAAAGACACTTTTTGAAATGTCAGTTAGGACAAAATTTTGAAACGTACTATAAAATATTTCTAAATACCAATAGAATGAAGTTATAATTGGTGGTTGAATTCTAGTTTCTATTATTTATTAAAGTGAATTAATGAATGATATCTTATTATCTCCAGTTTGATCTTTCCTTGTTATTCAAATCAATATATCAATGGTATATTTGGTTTATCAAAACACATTTGTTTTCAAACAATTCATTTTGTTCTTCATTTTGGTGTCAATGTTTTGGTAATTATGGTTAATTTCAGTACATTCAAATTATGAATTCAGGGAAATTATATATAGTAAATAGATTTATGGATGTATGGATAGTGAAATTAGCTCTCTTATAAATTAACTAGAATATCCTATCTTGAAATATCTAGAAGGATTATGTTAATTAGAGAGGATTATGTGGTTATTTTTCAAACAATGATTTTACAGTGCACCTAGCTCGCTATTTTCATTAAGATGCAAGTCATGATAAAATTCAATCACATACCAAGAAGATGGTACTCTACTTCAAACCCTCAACCTTACTTAGTTTAGTCTACTTACATGGGGATATTAAGAAATTTGCTAAATAATTAATATATATCATTTGGTTTTTTGTGAAGGAGAATCCTATGAGATCCAATATGATAGTGGATCAATATCTAGTTTCTTAAGTAAAGATGATGTCATAATTGGGAAAATTGTTGTGAAACATTAAGTTAGTAATATTTGGATGTTAAGGCTTCCCATTTGGATATCAAAGATCTTTTCTCATCAACTTAATTTGGAATTTATGTATAAATGGATTCTTTCATGGTGCAGGTCTTTACTGAAACAACACATGAACCAGGGTTGACATTTTTTTTGTCCAAGTCTGATGGCATTGTTGGGATTGGTTTCCATAAAATTTCTATTGATAATGTTGTTCTAGTCTAGTTAGTATTGATAGCCTTCATTCTATAATCTAAGCATATCACCTTTCTTAAAGTTTGAACAAGGTTTTGAAATTAAGGGTTCAATATGCATATTCTAGGCCTATGCTAAACACTTTATTTAAGGAATTTGTTGACAAGGCTACATTTTTTAATTGATTTATCTTTCTACTATTTTTTGAATTACTTTTGTAAACTTGCAATATACAATGCACTTTTATTCTTTCTGAATTGAGACTAATAATAATTATTTTGGTTGTATTGAGGCACAACTTCATTCATGGTAGAAAAGGAATCACCCTATTTCTCATATTATATGGCACATTGCATATAAAGAAGCAAAGATTCTAGCTAGGTTATTTTTCACTACATTGAAGGAGATAGCTTCATATATGGGACATGATCAACACTATCTTTGGATTTTACACGTTACAACTTGCTTCAAGAAGATTGCCCACATTGTAGAAGTTTTAAGAGATGAAAGGGGCATGTGCTCTCATTGAAGGGCTTCAAACATGTGTTTCCATCATTATAGAAGTTTTTTGGAGAATTTTATTTCTTGCAGTCATTTTTGTACAATATTGTAACTCAAATTTTTAGTTTTGTGACTGAATAAACAATTGTAATACTCTATTTCTAAGCTATAACTAGAAAACCTTTCCTTTATTAATAAAGTTCACTGATTTTACCTTCTCAATAGATGCATTATTGTGTGCAATTGATGATTGATGTGTATTTCTATGTTTTATGCTTAAATCCTCAAATATTAGTCAATTAAAATGACTAAATATACTACTAATTGACATTAATTAATAATTAAATTGACTAAATATGCTACCGTTTGATAGAAATCACCAAATAAATATGACTAGATATATGACCAGTGAAATCAGTGAATAAAAATGACTAAATAAGTGACCAGATTACAACAATCAATGACTAAATCAACAACTAAATATATCAATGTTAAAAAAATGACTAAATAAGTGACCAAATTACAACAATCGATGACTAAATCAATAATTAAATATACTACCAAATCAAGCAATCAAAATAACCAATAAATGACTAAAAATGGTTTAGTCATCATTTTGGTTGCATTATATATGACTGGAAATAAACTACTAATGGTAAATTATAACGAGTTTTTAGTAGTTTTTCAATCATTTATAACTAGTTTTAGTAGTTTTTCCAGTAGTTTCTTACTATTTCTAAACTAGTGTAAGAATCTGATGTATCATGCTCGAACTAAACATGTTGATATTTAGCATCATTTTGTTTGTGAGTTGATTTCTAATGGTTATATTGAGCTAAAGAAGATTGACACATAGGAGAAAGTTGTAGGTTCTTACCAAACCTGTGAGCACAAAGAAATTTACTTGGTACAAGAAGGCCATGGGCCTTTCTACTTGTACCTAGTTGATTCCATGATGGTGTTATTCCCCCAGCTCTTTCAAGGTAATCGAAAAGTGAGAGAATGTTGGGAATTAAGGTGTCTCAACCTTGGAAATTCGTAAGCTTCTTATTTATTATTTTAGTTTTTCCCATGGATAAATATCATTAAAGTTATTAAATAATTATGCTCCATCAAAAGGGAGGTGAGATTTTGATTTGGCACTTTTTCCACATGTTGGTGCCTTGAAAAATAAGTTATTAGTTATCAAAAGATGCCCACTTAGTGGTATAACATGGAAATCCTATTTTAAAGGATGTTATGAAAGATTCTATGACAACTGTAAGGGCTAAAAGTGGAAGATATCATTTTGGACATGAGAATCACCTATGACACATGTAAGAGAATATTTGCATAGCTATTGATGGATTATGACATGTGTAAGAGAATCTACTATTTTATAAGGATTCATATGACATGTTTTAAGAAGGTGTAATGTCATGTAAGAGACCATGTTTAGCATGTAAGGGATCGTATGGATTTTTACCATTATTTTTTTGAACCTTGTTTTGACCTATGGTAATGTTTTATGGTGGTATTTTGAGCCCCCATGAGTCTATATATTGAGGGGTTGAGTTGGAGACACTATGAGATGTTTTACAAGTACACAGATTCTATCAGATTGAAGAATTAGAGTGATTGTATTGTGAAGCACTATTGTTGTTAATACAACTATTCATCTCTTCTTTGGTGGAGTTTCTAACTAAAAGGGTTTCGCCATGTAAACACAGTGTTATGTGTTGTTCTTTCTACTATTGCATTTCATTTGTATAGTTGTTTAAATCTTCATTTGGTTTACATTGCATAATCCAGTTTATAGTAATCTATTAAAGATTCCATTATAGCTATTCCTCTATTATTTTTCTAATAGAGAGCAGGTGATGGCATCTTGTAGAGGCTTACGTACAATTTCTTATGGTGAAGACATATACTCTCAGGGTAGAGCATGATAGTTTCAGAGATGAGCAGAATCATTTTTTACAGGCGTCAACATACTATCAGACCTTGTATGATGCTACTGTTCCTAGGGCTACTCGGCATCCACGATTTGGAGAGCCTAGTGTTGCATGAGGTGGAGGTTGTGAGGAGGGTTATGTTAGACAAACAGATCTCGATGGTGGTCTATAGCCTAGTCTATAGGGTTCTCTCCCTCGTGTCGGGTAGTTTATATTTGTACTTGATCTTTATGTTGTTTATTGCTCAAAGGCATAATGTAGACATTATTTTTGTATATATATATACATTGACTTGGTAGAGGCCTTGTATAAATGTAATTTTTTGTATTATACTATCACACTTGTTTCACTAATGATGATGTACTATGACATTGTCCCTTTTTTGATGATGATATATATGAGATATACCTTCTTCGATTTGACTCATTATGTGTTTATGTGATGATGTATGGATGATGTTGTATGATGATTATGTTTTCATATGTTATTTTTATCATCATGATATGTATTTACGACATTGTGGATGCATGATGGATATGTTACTAATTTTTTTGTGATGTAGGATGGATGCTATTTAGAATAAATATTTGATGATGGGTAGAAACTTGATTTGGTTAGTATTGATGAGTATTTTTTTCCTTTGCTTGAAGGCTTCATAGTTTGGAACAACCCTATTTGATGTAGCAAAAAGATATGATGCACCAGGGTATTAATGACCAAGGTGACTTTTTATCCATTGCACGAAATTTGAATCTACAAAAAAAAGTATCTTTTCTCATACCAGATGTACGAATTTTATTTTTTAAGTATAGAGTCACGTTGTGTTAAAAAAAAATTGGACCAGTCACACACAGAGGTATAGAACACCTAACATGCAACTACTTCATAAATTGTTTCAACACAACTTTCATACACTCAATAAAGAGAGTATTCACCATGGTAGTATTAAAAAAATATCTTACAAAAAACAAATTGAAATGATGCTCAATTTCCCCCATTCCTTCTTCTCTAAATCCTTATGGACATCCTTGAGAGATCCTAGGAATGAGTCAATAAAATAAATCATATTGATAAGAATATAAAAAGATATAAAAAAAAGTTGCAGTATCACTTGTCATTTTTGTTTGGGATGGGACTATATCCGATGTTGATCATGCCTATTGTAGGAACAAATTCGGTAGGGAATATATTAGGATTTTGTTGGGACTTTTGAAAAAGATAGGTAGTTGATACTTTGGCCTTGTTTTATAGTTTGTTTTTAGTCGAAGCTATACAATTTTTTTCTTGAAAGTTCTATCTTTTGATGTTTTCTTTGTTTGTTTTCTTTCTTTTTTAAAGGGTGAAGGTGACAATTGTTTTAATATGGGTGAAAGTTTATTGCAGATTGTGGTGTTGGGGATGGGAGTTTTTGATTTTCTAAGTCTTAAGATGTTTTTTGTTGTTTTCAAGGGACTAACCTAGGGCCTCGGGGGCTCATCATACATAAGAATTCCTTACGTTGTACACACAGAGGCTCCTAGTTCACTTGGTTTGGATGTTTGTGACCTTTTCGATTTTGTGAATGTTTTTGGATTTTGAATTTTTGACTATTTTTGGATTCTATTTTTTTGACTATTTTTTAGATTTTGAATTTATTGACTAAGTTGAAATAAATCATGAAAGAAACCTAAGGGGACTGACCTGTGGTCTTAGGGGCTAATAATCCTTGCCTACATTGTACACACAAAGACCATGTAGTTTGACCATTTGACTCAAAGCATAAACTTATTTTTGGGATAAACAATACCTGGATTGATATTCTACTTCTATGTCTGGAGGATATGTTGCAAGAAATATAATTGAACTAGCTATAAGTTTCAAGAAAATGTTGATATCTTGGACTGTTTGAGTGAAGGAATAACCCAATGATGTTTTATTTTTAAATTTTTTTCAAATGTTTTTATTTTTTTTGTGTTTTTAGGTGTTTTTTATTTTGTTGTTTTGACCATGATAAGACGTCAAAGATCTAACTCACAACCCACCTAAAAATGTTTCCTCTAGTTGAAGACAAGACTACATTCCCGAATCAGAAACAAGCCATTGTAGTATACATGTTTTATTTATGAAATGGATGGGTGAATGTTGTAGATAGTATCGATAGATAAAGACA
The DNA here is from genome assembly GCA_007115665.2 of Sequoiadendron giganteum. Classification (NCBI taxonomy): domain Eukaryota; kingdom Viridiplantae; phylum Streptophyta; class Pinopsida; order Cupressales; family Cupressaceae; genus Sequoiadendron; species Sequoiadendron giganteum. The sequence goes on along the minus strand of CM021108.1, from coordinate 303,436,487 downwards.
CGAACCTTATTCAAACATAGTGCATGTTTTCCAAGTTTTCACTATCATACCTATTTTAGGAGCACCACAAAGTTATTTTCACTCAAAAAATATTTTATTTCTTTTTACTATTTTCTTGCTTTTTGATTTTTATATATTTTTTTGCTTTTTTCCATTTTTTTGGATTTTTACCCTTTTTCTTGGGGTATTTTGACGTGCTTGATGTGTAGAACCTCTTGAGATGACAGTTGTTTAGTGGTTCATTTAAAGGTTCTCCTTTAGGAGTAGCCAACTGATAGGCCCCAAATTCGTAGCTCGTTGTGATGACGAATGGGTGTAGCTAGTTGGGTTAAAATTTGCCTTTGTCATCTTGATTCAGTTGTACCTTTCAATTCTCCTTGAAGACTAAATCACCAATTTAAAAGTTTGTGCTTTATTTTATTTTTATATCTTCATTTGAGCTGATTCTGATAAACCTATAGATGGTTTAATGCACTCAAACACCTTTCATCTAGGATCTCTAATTCATTTAGATAGGATACCCTATATTCTTCATTTCTAACCATTCCTTTTAAAGAGACTCACAATTAGGGTATTTCAACCTCAATAGGTAAGATAGCCTCTGATCCGTATACCAAGGAAAATAGTGTGGCACCTGTAGGTTTTTGGATGTTGGTTCGATAAGCCCATATATTTGGGTTTAGCTACAAATTCCAATCATGGTCGGCTTCACTAATAGTCTTTTTGAGTATTTTCAATATGGTTTTATTAGAAACCTCAGCCTGACTATTTCCTTGGGGGTAATAGGGCATGGAAAATATATGTTGGATAGAAAATTAGGAGAAGAGTTCTTGGACATCTTGTTTATTGAATGGGGTTCCATTGTCCATTATTATCATTTGGGGAATTTTGTACCTATGGATTAGATAAATCAAAATAAACTTTGATATCTACTTTTCAGTGATATAGGTCAATGGAATTGCCTCCATCCATTTAGTGAAATACTCTATCGCTATGATAATAAACTTGTGCCCATTAGAGGAAGCAAGTGAAATATTACATACCAAGGTCTAATCCCCATTGTGAGAAATTCCATGGTGTTGTGATGGGTCTCAATTCTTGTGTTGGGGCATGAACTAGGTCACTATGCTACTAGCATTGACGACACTTTCTAGAATACTAAATTCAATACTATTCCATGGAGAGCCAATAGTACCCTATTCTAAGTAGTATTTGGACTAGGTTAGGTCCACCAGAGTGGGACCTACAAACACCTTTGTGTACCTCTTTCATGGTTGTTTTTTATTATTCTATGTTAAGACACCAAAGTAGCATACCATCTAGTCTATGATGGTATAAGGTATCTCCTAAGGTTGTAAATCAGGAAGTTCTACAGGTGAAGGTCTTCTTTTGAGTGGGTGTTAGGTCAAGTGGAATGATACTGTGTTTGATGTATTCAAAGGTGTCTTAGTACGATGTGGAGTTAGAATCAACAACAACACATACCAGTTCCAATTTTGAGATGTTAAATTCACGTATGAGCAGTTTTTTGATGAGGAACTTATACTTTGGAACATTCTGTGGAATATCAAGTAGTGAGCCTATTGTTTCCATTGTATCGACAACTTTGTTGTTGTTCTAAGGAGCATTTTCAAAGGTTATTCTAAAAAATTATTCCTTGAAGCTGTCCACCATCCTTTTATATGGCATAAACTTGTCATATTTTGTTTGGTACATATTGTTCACCTATCTAATCACTAGCTAAGAATCTTTGACTACTTGTAGCTCTTTTATTCCCCATTCAATAGCCATTTTTATCCTTGTGATTAAAGCTTCATACTCTTAAGATATTTTTGGTGCATGGAGATGTGATCCTATATACCCTAGGTATGCTATCTCCCTATGGTATGAAAAATAGAATACCTACTCTGGAGCCATGTTGAGTGTGGGACCCATCAAATTATAGGATCCAATGGTCTTATTGTTTTGTGATAAAGATACTCTCATCTAGAAATTCCATTGTGAGAGGTTTGTGATCATCTACGGGTTCTTCATCTTGTTGGTCTATTATGATTTGTCCCTTGATTTCTCTTCTATCCACATGCTCTATATCAAATGCACTTAGAATCATCGCCCATTTGGAATTTTGGCTTGTTAGGGCTACCTTTTCTAGTAGGTACTTGAGTGGGTCTACTTTTTAAATCAGCTTTACCTTCTTGTTTAAGATGTAGTGTCTCAGATTTTGTGTGGAAAATACGACTGAGAGATGTTCTTTCAATGGGTGAGTATTTTAGTTCATAACCCACCATTGTTTTGATGATGTAGTAAACCACTCTTTCTTTGTTTCTATCATCTAGTTGAGCTAGGAGAGCTCCCCACACTTCTTGTGTGGTAGATACATAGAGCACCATTTCCTTATCTAGGATAGGTGGCATGAGTACAAGAGGAGTAAGTAGGTACTCCTTGACTTGTTGGAGCACTTGGTCACATCTCCCATCCCACTTAAAGGTGATATCCTTTTGTAGAATATGAGTGAAGGGGTAAATTTTTTCTACCAATTGTGTGATAAATCGCTTGATGGACTGTAGCTTTCCCTATAAACTCCTCAACTATTTTATTGTTTTTGGTGGAGGCATCTCTTGTATAGTTTTTACTTTTATAGGATCCACTTCAATCCCCCTTCTTGACACTATGTACCCTAACATATTTTTGGATGTTACACCAAACAAACACTTCTTAGCGTTGAGTCGTAGATTATATTGTTCAAGCCAATCAAACACCCTTGCAAGATTTGACAACTGATCTTTCCTTTTGATGGAATTTTCTAGGATATCATCCACATAATCTTCCATGATGGTGTGTAGCATATCATGGAATATGGTTGCCATTTCTCTTTGATGTGTCGCTCATGTGCTCTTTAGGCCAAAATGAATTATATTCTAGCGAAAGGTCATGTTATGCAATTTTTGCACACATGCCCCACCAGAGTCGGGGACCCTCTTTTTTATTTTACGTCTCTAAACCTTGGATTTGTCAATTTTTAGTTTTTCTCTTCTTGGGAGGTTATTTTGGGATTAATTCAAGCCTTGGTTTGATGAAGGCAATATTTTGAGACTCTCGGGGCTCTTTGTTTGTCTTTGAAATTGGAAATGGGGATTTTTGAAGGGAATTTTCAATGTTATGTATAAATATTTTTGCACCAATGGATAGAGGATGAAAAATTAGGCCAAGTTTCTTTTTGAACTTTTTGAAAATTCCTTCTAGAGAAAAAGTTATGAGGTTTAAGGGATTTTGACCTTGCTTGGAATTTCAGGATTTTCCTCCCTGGGGAGAAATCCTTAAAATTCCTTCGAGCCCTCAAAATCCTGAAATTTCCTTTTTTAGAAATTTTCAAACCCCCCTCAAAAACCTGAAATTTTCCAAAACTAGAAATTTCCTTTTTGGAAATTTCCAAAACCCTCAAAACCCTAAATTTTCCAAAATGGAAAAAAAATTAAACTAATTTTTGTTTTTAAATGATTTTTTTCCCCGAAATGCATTTTTTTCAAAATGAAAAATTTCTGAAAATTTGGATTGGATTTTTTAACATGTGAGCTACTAATGATGGTATCTATTTTTCAGGATTAAGGAAATCAAGAGGAATTGCATATGGATTCATGCCAAGAGGGAAACTATGGAAAAGTTCAACTCAAATATTAAAGTGGGGCCTGCATAAGAATTTGTGCCACCAGTTGTATACCAATTGGAGAGGCACGTTTAACAAGGAAAGACATGTGAAGCTGTATTTATTCTCCAATGAGGATTTTCTCAAAATTGATGTCATTGGGCCATAATGCAACTGAATGCAATTGATTGGATGATGATGTACCATGGGCTCCCAAATTAAATGTAACAACTCGATGCTTCTAGAAGTGTAATTTATGCCATAGGATGAATTAAATCTTGGCCATTGATTCAAAATATAATTTTCTATAAAAGGCGAGTGCCTTCTCATTTGTAAGAGGTTAGACTAGGTTAGAAGAGCTTATTAGAAGTTGTAGAAGGCTAGAATTGATGAGTAGATTTCAGAAATTAGTTGTAAGAGAGGAGAGAGACTTGAAATTATTATGTAATGTTGGAGAAGTAATGCAACTGAGTTGTTGATTTGGCAAACTTTGTATTTATCTTTGACAGTTTACGGTTTCTTATTCTCAATTCTCAATGTTAGATGTTAGTTTTTAGTTCTTTCATGTCAATGGTGAAATGTTAATGATGTTGATCGATCTTTGGTCCATAATTTTAGAAATTTTTTGATTATAAGTTGTTGTGTAAAGTTAGTCTGGGACTTATTTTGTGCTAAGTTCAACAATGGATACTTGTTTACATTGTGCCATTTACTGGGTATGTGGATGAATGTTAATAGTCTAAAATCTTCAGTTTCCTTAGAAGATTGCACCATTTTTGTGGAGTTGTAGGATTGTCCTTGATCAAGCAGAGATTGGTTTTATTGAGGATCTATCCATTTGTAGCATTCATCATTGTTTTGATTGATCTTAGGGGTTAGTTTAGAATCTCTTTGAAACCCTTATCTCTTTTTTTATTTATTTTGAATCTGGGTTAGTTTTAAGATTAAAAGCATCACCATATTTTTGCATCTTATGAAATTACACTTCCAACATTGTTCATTTGTAAGGTCCCTTGTGATTAGCAACATTTCATATTTTATCACTGAGTTGTTTTATTGCATTGTCAAGACCTGACATTAGAGACCTTGGGGTTATCTCTTTTCCAATAGAGATTGACCTTTCAAGAGAGATAGAATATCACATTTTGTTTGAGTTGTTGTTGTGCAGAAAAGACCATCAATAGGTCCCCTAGGCACAAGTAAAGGTTGCTTTGTGTTGATCATCAAGAGATATTTATCTGGTTATATCTAGAGAAACCATCCATTAAGGATAGCATCTCATGCCTTGTTGTGAGATCCATGTTCATGTCAATACTTAGAAATGGAAAGTCATCCTTTAGATAGGCCTTATTTAGGTCTCTAAAATCTATGCAGATCCTTATGCCTCCAATAGGATTTGACACAAGTACTAGATTTGATATCCATTGTGAATAATCAATGGGTCTAATGAAACCCACATCTAGTAGCTTCTTGATTTCTACATTTACTAGTAATGCTATATGAGGATACATTATTCCAAGTTTTTTCTCGATAGGATTTTCTCTAGGGACTACAACTAAATGATGTACCACTAATATTAGATCTATTCTAGGCATGTTAGCATAGGTCTAGGAAAAATTTACCTTTCTGTGGTTGATGAATTCTAAGAAATTTTCTTTTTCTTCGGGATCAAGTGATGTTGCATGGTATGTTATCTTCGATTCCTCTACTTTGACAACATTTATGGACTCTGCTTCTTCTACTAGGAGTGTTGATAGTTCTTGGTACTCAAATATGGGGAGATTGAACCCTCCATCCTTGAGTGCCTCTGAGAGGTTTTCACCTTTGAATGTGTCCTTTATTTTCTTCTTTTTCTATATCTAATAGATCCACACTATGGTTTTCTCTAGGGGACCTCATTTTGATTTTTATATTTTCCTTTTCATTTTTGCATCCTATTCAAGCTCTATAATGAGCCTTGCTTTGTGATCTCCTACTAGTATGTCTATTCGAAGTCTCATGAACTCAGTGATTTCTTTGCCATTCTAGAATTGATCTAGAATGGGCGAATGTTGTTGTTTCTCCCAGTCTATTAGTTGTGGATAGTAGAGTTGGAGACTATTATCATTATCCACAAATCTTACAGAGGTTGCTGAAATGGTCAGTATAGCTCTGGTATCTTTTTCCCATTGAGTGTCTAGGTCATCATTACTAGAAGTGGGGGAATCATTTCTGGTGAGGAAGGAAGGATAATCCAAATCATATTCATTAGAGTCCATTCCATAATGGTAATAGATGTTGGGAATGGATTTTAAAAACTCGAGAGGGAACCTATCAATTCTAAAGTTGTTGAATAAGTCTTCGGCGAGTAAATCGTTGTCCATGTTATGGTATATATCTAGTGCCTTAACTCTAGTAGAAGTTTCTTGTTTGTTAAAAGAGGTTTGTTGGTTTAGCTGTCATTTATACTATATGAACAAGCTTGATTTATTTTTGACCTCCATATATTTTAGGTGAACTGGTGGGAGCGTACCAATAAAAAATGCTTGGTTAAAGTGGTAATTCCCATTACCCTTTTCAAGTAATTGAACCTTGGTTACTCACTTGATATGATATTGGTTGAGGTTGATGGAAGTGTGGAAGGGTCAACATATGAAAATTAGTGGAAGGCTATGTTGTTGCTAGGTATGTATTGGACCTTTTTATACTTTTCTTCCAAATTTGGACAAGCATGGAATGGCTTAGGATCAACATATAAGGTCACTTCCTTTCCTTCATGAGAGAACTTTAGGCATTGATGGAATGTTGAAGGGACTTCTTGTAATTTGTGAATCCAAGGGTGTCCTAGGAGTAGGTTATATGTAAATTCAAGGTCAAGTACTTGACAAGTTGTTTCCATGGTGGTTGGTCCTATCTACAATGGTATCCCGATTGTTCCTTTAGAATTCCTTTCAAGGTCATCATAGGCCCTAATGGTGATACTCCTTGTTTTATTTGTCACATCATCAGAATACCCCAACTATTTGATGAATTTCAAGGTACAAATGTTTAGACCTACACCATTATCTATCAATACTTGTTTGACCATGTTCTTGTTGACACTAACCTCTGTGAAGAGGGCTTGGTTGTGGGATGACTTTGGTGGAAGGCATTTCTCATAAAGGACTAAATGATTGTTGGTTGTGACTTTTCCAATAATGGCTTAGAACTGATTTATATCAAGGTCATTGGGGATGGACACTTCCATTCTTTTTCAAGTATTTCCCTATGTGAGGGTGAAAATTTTAGCAACTCTAAGATTGAGACTAGGGCAGGTGTTTTCTTCAGCTATTCCATAATGTTATAGTCATTTGATGACTTAGTTGTGGGTTTGGGTGGGTCTCCTTGTATTGTAACTCTCCACCATCGTGTAGTTACATTGCAATTGTTGTCTCCACCTCATATAGCTACTATATTTTTCCTATTATCAACTTGAGAGAGAGTTCCTAAAATTGTATCATCATACGTATAATTAGCATTGTGGTACACTTGTTCTTTTCCTTTGTCATTCCTTTTAACATGGTTCAAGATTAGGTTGGTGTATATTTGAAGGTCCTTATTCTGGGGACGATGTTAAACATCTTCTCCTTCTTCTATCAAGTCTTGGATGATGTGTTTGAGTTGCATGCAATTGTTGGTCATGCGTCCTTTGATCTTATGAAATTAGCATGTCTTTCTTCTTATACCTTGGAGTCTTGAAGCTAGGTTCCTCATATTTCAAGCGATCATTCACCTTGATGACATTTTTCTATACTAATTTACGTATGACTATTTCAAGTGACTCTCCTAGTACCATGATCTCCCTTGTAGACTATTTGTACTATTTGTAACGCTAGGGAAAAACAAAAAATGGATTAAGCTAATAAAAGAATAAACTAATCTAATCCTATGCTAACAACAAAGAACAATGGAAACTAAAAAGCATATATAAACATAAAGATCTCATCAAACATCTGTATAATTCCATGAATAACCTCAATTGAACTTCTCCATTTTTCTGTTGTATAATAATTTCCCTTAGACCTAACAAGTATGCAAGTATGGCCTATGTGATAAATATTTAGAAAAATATTGAAGATTCTTGAATAAGCTTCCTAAAATTATAAACATTTCGGGAGGAGGAATAATGACGAAGGTCAGGTCAATTTATAAAAAAATTATTTTTGAATGATCGACTCAGATTCAAAAGGTAGATTAATGATTGAGATTAATGAATGTCATGTGATAAAGATTCAGTGTCAGTAATAACGTGAGTGAAAAATCATAACTGATGGAGATTAAATTAAATAATAATTTAATATTTAATTAAGACTATTTGAAACTTAGAAGAATAATGATTGCATGTAAAAGATAAAGAAGAAATATTATGTTTGAATGCACGAATGAATGAATTAATTAAATAAAGTTATTTAATTAATAATATTTTGCACATAGAAGAATTAAAACTAGATAGTTGACTGATTAAGACAAAAGTGTGTTCGTCAAAAACAATCATATATTAAATTAGGAGATAGCTAACTGATTTAGTTAAATTTTGACTTAAGTGGTAAATGACTAATTAGATAACTAAGTGATTATCTAATTATAGAAGAATATGATAAGAATAATTCTTTTTATCAATTAAATAGTTATTTAGTTCAACATTTAAAATTTGGGGATTAAATTAAATAAATAAATATTTATTTAATTGATTGGAGAAATGGTTAAAGAATGATTAAATAATTTTAGATGATTATTTGATTATAGTAAAACATTTGATGAGGGTAAATTAAATAACAATTTATTTTATTTTTGAAAGGGGATTAACTTAATTAGCGAAGTAATTAAATAAATAACATTTATTTAATTAGTCAAGAAAAGATAAAGGTGAAAATGAATTAATTAAATAATTAAAGTTATTTAATTAATAAAGGATTGCATGTAGAAGATAAGATTTACATAGATAAAATTGTTTGTTAAAGAAAATCAAATCTTATCTAGACTTAAGTGATTAATGACTAATTAAATAATAAAGATATTATCTAATTATAGAAGATTACAATAAGGAGGAATCATCATTTTGAATTAAATAATGATTTTAATTCAAAATTCAAGGATATTGGATTAAATTGAATAAATAAATATTTATTTAATTAAAGAGAGAAAAGGCTAGCAAATAATTAAAATAATTATTTAATTACAGTGGAAAGTGACATAGGAAATTAAATAAATAAACATTTATTTAATTTTAGAAAGAAAATAGGTTTAATTAGCGACGTAATTAAATAAATAATATTTAATTAATTAATCAAAGAGAGATAAATATGGGAATGAATTAATTGTATTATTAAATTTATTTAATTAATAGATTACATACAACTTTAGAAAATAACTAAATAATTAACATTATTTAATTATGACAAATGAAGTCGTAAGAATTATGCAAAAGTTAATGGTCGTAGGCCTAGGACAATTTTTAGTGTCTATAGTTTTCCCCTATTTGATATAATGTTATTTATTTGTGTCAAAGAGAAATTAATCAAAAATACGCCCGAGTGAAAGGGAGAATGATGAGGAGATAGTGGTATGCCCCCTCGAGAGGATAGGCGGGTTCAAAGAACATGAGTGTCCTCTCGACATGGATGAGAGAACTAGAAGATGAAGGATAAAAGGATAGAGGAACATAGATAAGGGTGGTGAAGATGAAGAAAAGAAGAAATTGTAGAGTGAAAAAGATGAGTAGTAGCATAGAAACATGAATGTTAAAAGAATCTCGAAATCTTCAATACTTTGCCAAATACATAATAGGTTCTACATAAATCATCATTGGGCATTAAAAGACACAAATGGATAATAAACACCATGATATAAGATAGACCAAGGTGTACAAAGTCATCCACTTGCTAAAAAAGAGTCACATACAAGGAGTGTCCTAACTCATACCAAGGGAAAAATTTCCCTAGTTTTTTTGTCAAGACAAACCATAGACAACAATCAAATAAAAAGACAAAGTCATGAGACATCATTGCTCCTCTAAATACTTTGAGGGACATCCTTGAGGAAGATAGTAATGTGACTTGAAAACAAAGTCAAAAGACATTTGACAGACAACAGTCAAAGAAAAAGAGCCCTAAGACATCCTTGCTTCTCTAAATCCTTCATGGGACATCCTTGAAAAATCTAGTAACCCGACTCAAAGACAAAGCCAAAAAAGATAAGACAAAACAAGCCATAAATTCAAAATCCAATAAGAATATTTTCCAAAATTTGATTTGTTGTTGTTTGTTTGATAAAGCCTGATTTCAAGGATGAAACATATTGTATAAGACATTGAGTCTGGTTTCTATGTTGTGATTATCTCTCTAAGGCATGACAAAGCCTGGTTTTAGAAAGACATGTACCTTATAAGATGTTGAGTCTGATGTCGTTGATGTCACAAGTTGTATAAGGCTATAATTATTGTTTTCCTAAATGATAATGTATGTTGTCAAGAAGGACACATCTTGTATAAGACATAAGTTGATTGTTTTTGCAATTTGATTGGTTTGAATTAATGACATTGTTGACTTGTCCTGATACTTTGACTATTATTTGTGTATGATGAAAGGATATGACTTATGTTAATTGACATGACATACCCTAAAGGATTGACCTAGTGTGGCCTCGAGGCCTCATCGATTGATGGCCTTTCCTACATTATACATGTAGAGAACTCGTAGTTCGACTAGACTTTGACTGATAGGAATGACTAAAAAATATGCACTGAAATTGATGATATATTATGTGTGTGATTAGTGAATGTGATAAACCCTAATGGATTGGCCTAGTGCAGCCTCAAGGGCTCATTGATTGATGGCCTTGCATATGTTATACACACAGAGACCTCGTAGTTCGACACGACCAATGACTTTGATGTACAAGGAATGAGTCATGATTTTATGTGTGTGATATGTGATAAACCTAGAAAGACAGACCTAATGCCTCAGGGACGCATCAAGTGATGGCCTTTCCTACATCTAGTCGCAGAGGCAACGTAGTTCGACTATGTCTATGACTAACTTGACACAACTGACTCTGACTCTGTTTTTTGGATTTTTGACATGTTTTGATTTTTTTGTCTTTTTGGAGTTTTGTGATGTTTTTTGATTTTTTAGGACATTTTGTGATGTTGGAATAGCAAGTGCAAGGTCCAAATGATGAAGGTCGAGTATTTTCCCCCAATCAAGTATAAGACTAATAGAATGGAATGATGATGTGGAGTGGACTTGATGTCAATCGTTACAAGTTATGGAAAGGATAACCATTTATTAAGGGTGATGGGAATATCATATTGGAATGATGATGGAAAAAGGAGTGAAGTTGACTACTCAAGGGACCTGTTTGCTAGGTTTTCACCATGGTACTTATCCAAAACACCACCAAAGTGGTTTCACTATTGGACAAATTATTTCTCTATTTTGCTATATTAAAAAAAAAAAAATTGTGTTACAAAGACACCTGTTTGCTAGGTTTTCATCATGGCAAAGTTTTTCTTGTTTTTATTTTTTTTATTTTGTATGATTAAGACAAGGCTCTCAAAAGCTATACATAGAACCTCTTCAAATGAAGGTCATTAATAGGTGATGAAAGTGGTTCTCCTTCAGGGGTAGAGAGATGATATGCTCTTGATCTTTTGAAAAGATTCTTGGCATTTAGTTTTCCATAAGAATGGTACCCCCTTTTTGAGTAAGTGTTGGAATGGATGTTTCTTTTCTGTTAGCTATACTATGAAGCATCTGATAGACATTAATCTCCCGTGTAATGTTCTTAGTTGATTGATGTTGGTTGGTGGAGGCATGTCCATTATAGCTTTTACTTTTGCGGGATCCACTTCAATGCCTCATCTAGAAATGATGTATCCTAGAATTTTTCCTAATTGAACACCAAAGACACATTTTTTTTGGATTTAGCCTTACTTTGTGTGCTTCTAGTCTTTGAAATATCTTATCTAGGACTTTCAAGTGATCAAATATTGTCAATGATTTGGCTATTAGATCATCCACATAGTCTTCCATGAGAGTATGTACAAGTTCATGGAATATAGTCATCATGGCACATTGATATGTAGCTCCATCATTTTTGAGCCCAAAAGGCATGACGTTCCAACAATATGTTCCCCATGGACATGTAAAAGTTGTCTTGTGTTGGTCTTCAGGTGTGATTTTGATTTGATTATATCCAGAGAAACAATCCATGAGGGATAGCATCTCATATCTTGTTGCTAGGTCCACTACATGTCAACGTTTGGAAAAGGGAAGCCATACTTAGGAAATGCCTTGTTTATATCTCTAAAGTCTGCATAAATGTGGATGCGCATAGATGGTTTCTTTACTGGCACAAGATTAGAAATCAATCCTGCATAGTCTATTGATCTGATAAATCCAACATCCAATAGTTTCTTAAGTTCAGCTTTGACTAGTAAAGTGATTTGTGGATGCATTTTTCTTAACTTTTGATTGACGAGATTAACACTTGGTTGTAGTGGTAGATGATGCAATATAAGGTCAATATCTAACCCAATCATGTTAGCATATGAATATGCAAAGTTAATCTATCTTTTATGAAGAAGTTGTGGAACTCTGATTGTTCTGTCTTTGTCAAAGATGTTGAAAAATAAATTACCCGAGGGTTATCTTTAGTGTTTATGTTGACTTCAATATATTCCTCAACTAAAAGTGGTGACTTTTCTTTAGCAACTGGGAGAATGTTCAACCCTCCATCCTTGGGTGCCTCTAAGAAGTTTTTGCCCATGGATGCATCCTTTATTTTTATTATTTCATCATCCAAAGGTGCCTTTCGGTTTTCACCTAGGGACTTGTCATTTTCATTTTCATTGTTTTTATTTTTCTTTTCCCTCTTTTCAACTAGAAGGGTGAACAGACTCCCCAAAATATGCCACGTTATCCAAGTATATGATAAATTCATCCTTAAGATCATCTCTAGGTATGTCGTCTCGCACTCCCATGAACTCAGCTATTGCTTCGTCATTCTCAAATATGCCTAAGATGGGGGTTCCTTTTTTATCCCAATCAATAAGTTGGGGATATATGAGGGGAATTCCATCATAAAAGTTATCAAAGGTGAAGGTTGACAAGGTGAGGATAGATTAGTTGACATGGTCACAAAAGTTTTGGAGAAACTCCTTTTTGTTATTTTTCCTAGGGACGGGTAGACTCTAAGGTAGGACCACTATAAAGGATAGGTTGTTTGAAGTTTGTTTGTGTGGACATCAAAATTTGCATATGGTTAGCATAATTCTAACATCCTCATAGAACAACATGGCATTCTTCAAAACAAATGATAAAAACCAAATCAAACATGTAAAGAAGACATGAAATGCATCTATTCTATGGTGGATTGGTGCTCCTTGAATATGTGAAAGAGCCCTTTCCCAACCCTTGATAAGCAAGATTTCCAAGATGATGAGATGATAGACAATGAGATGCTCATGAACTCAAGTTGCCTATAATGATAGTGCTCAAGTTGTAGATGTTGAAATGAGAGAAAATGCATTGCATTTATAGGAGAAGTTGAGAGAGGAGAAGCCAAGATTAGGCAATGTGGGACTAAATCCCATCCAATAGGAGAAATCCACTTGTCATAATGGGATTGGCCCAAGCTTGTGCAAGTTTTGGCCAATGTGCCCATTCAAATTTGAAAATGGCCATAAATGCATGTGGTTGAGGGTTTTTGGGGGGAATTGTGTTTGTCCAAAAAAGTCAAACATGAGAGTTAATGAGGGAATATTCCTTGGGAATATGCCCTTGTGAGGGAAAATGGGTGTTTTAATAAATCAAATAAAGTGATTTATTGTGCAAGTGGGTGGGTTAGTTAAGAGTTTAGATTTGACTCTAGTTGAGTCAAAAGCTAGAGAATGATTGATTATGATTAGAAGTTAATTAATCTAGATTAGTTAACTTGGATGATATTAGGAGGTGACATTTGATTTAAATCATTTTGATTTATTGAATCAAATGAGAAGAACTTTAGGAATTAATGAAATAATTTGATTTATTTAATTAAGCATGATGAACCTTAGGGAATTAATCGATAAATTGTTTTAATTGATTAATAGAAGAATTGAATGTTAATTAGAATAGGATGCATGATGCATGATGTTATTTTTGCATGTCTACATTTTTTTAGGTTCCCAAGAGATAGGATCAAGGGTTTCACAATAGTAAAGCTTCAACCATTCTTCTTTTTTCAAGAAATTTTGAGGATTGGAGTTAGATTGATTTGGCAAAGGATTAAAAATTTGGTCAAGTTCCCCAAATAACTTATCTAGGTCCATTATGCTAGTGGAAGAAAGGGAATCCCATTCATATTCAATTGAGTCAAGGGAGTCATAGTAGAATGGGTCAAATGGTTTTTCGGATATCTCGATGTCTTCAAAAGCACTTACTTCCTCTTGTTATGGTGTCGAGGTACTACAAACACCAATCCTAATCTGTTGAAACCCTAGCCCTACAATTTTTGGTCATTGACAGATAATTATTGGTTCAGTCCTTCCATTTTGTTGTAGTCCTAACCCACTATGTCTATTTGTAAAGAGTGAAACTCTTTAATTCCAAACATCAACAATTCCTTAAATAAATTCATTTATATTCCAAAGAAAGCCAAAACTCAATTCATTAGATTACATATCTTCCTAAAGATTCCAAAATATTGACTTAAATTCTACATAAGATTCAATAATACTTCCAATTAATCTCATAAACATGTTATCTTACATGACAATAATAATGCAAAAACATTGTAAAAGATATTTACAATTCGAGACTTAGGCATTCGGTTGCCTTAAGCTCTACAATAATCATACAAGAAATAAATTCAATATATATATGAAGAAATCTTCCTTTGATCTTCAATCCAATAGTTTATCTTCAACATGAAGATGAGAAAAAGGATCAAGTTCTTTTTCCACCCAACCTCGAAGCTTAAGCTTCCCTAGATTTCCTTAGTCAATCAAAGAATACCCGACCCTACATGAATCGCTTAGCAAAAAGAAGTCGACAAGCAAGATGGAATCCGATGCGTCTCTAGTATAACTAGTAAATCCACAACAATTTTCATTTTTCTAATTCATTTAAAAAACAAGAAAGTTCGATACTAGGATATGGTAGAGAGTTATTTTCACTCCATCTATTTCAATGGTCCTTAAGTTACTTGGCCAAGTAAAATGTCATGCATTTAAAATAATAGTAGTTTTGGAAAAGTAAAACTATGCTCTCTAAAAACCCATATTCGACACCCCTCCCATAAGGTAACTTTCCAAACACATGTCATGCACATTCAATTATCAAGAATGCATGGTTCCATTCAAATAAAAAGAGTATCTTTCACAAACATCTTAACTGCAATTTTATTTTCAAGCAAATATGGTTCTAATGTAGTAATTTCATAGTTTTAAATCATAAATAACATAAAGTTCATTTTTAAAATAAAATGATAAAATAAAAGAAGGTGTATCTCAAGTATGTAACTAAGTACATATAAAACCAGAATAAATGAGCACACATTCTTTCAGTTCATTTAATCATAAATTCAACTACACTTCAATATAATCCTCTTCTAATTCGTTTAATTTCAAAGTAATTATATTTTTACTTTACTTTTCCTTTCTATTTTTTTTTTATATTTCCATTAAAATATTATCTTTGCAGAAACATAAAACATCATATTTAGTTATGTTTTGTAGGAAATTTTAGAATCATTCCTAAAGATTTATCAAATTTAACTCTTACTTTTTAAGCATATTTAAATACACTAAAGTATTTTATCTCATCCTTTTAAATTTAATTTAAACCAAGAACATTCAGTTGTTTAATTTTGTAATAATTTCTCTATCTTTTATGTTCTTTTCTTTGAAAATTTAATCTCTCTAACAGTTTAGATTTTTCTGAAGAATTTCTAAATCTAAATAAAATATAAGTTTTTCTGCAAGAATCTTACATTTTATTTGAAACATATCTAGACTCTACAATTTACTATGCAGATCTTCTCAGTATAACAATTCAGAATTTCCTAAATAAAGAAATCTATTGTTTATTAATAGTTTTTTGTTCAAGTTGTTCAATCATTTTCTATTCAAGTTATTCAATAGTTTTCTGATAAAAACACAATCTGGTATATGAAATTTCTTCTAAATTTAATAAAAACAGTGATATGTTTTCATTTGAAAAATTTATTAATAAAAGAAAATGTTTCAAACATACTAAGATTGTGAATTTGGAAAAATAATATTTCCATTGAACCTACCTGCCAATCTTCTATTGCTGTTTGTTTCCAAAATCTGGAAATGAATATTTGTCTTTATGTTCTTCTGTGCTTGTGCATGTATTTTGAACAGTTGAATTTGCTTCCTATTCCAAGTCTCCTATTGTTCTTTCCTGTTTGTCCCTCCTTTCTCTCTTCCTGAGCACTTCCCTTTTTTACTCACACATCAGAGAGAGTAGACTAATGTCCTCTTTCTTCCTATTTGTATGCGTATGGAGGTAGATTTATGTTCTTTTTTTATTCTCCTCCCTGTTGGTTGGCGCCTTGTCCTCTCTTCCTTTCTTTCTTTTTGTTTGGAATTCCATCTGTCACCTGGCCATGCCTCTCCTCTCCTTCTCCCCACACGTATGAGGGTATGTTATTTTAACTTCTCTCCTCCAAATCCCTCTCCCTTCCTTCTTATGTCGCGCCTCTCTCCTTGCTTCCACACGTGCTTCCTTCCTTCTTCTCCCATGTACTTCTCCTATTATCCTTCCTTTCTCTCATGCGTAGGATAAGTAGAATGCCCATAAACCAAAAGACATAAACTATATATTCTCTCTCTCCTGGCAATGCCTCTCCTCTCCTTCTTGCCACTCAAAAATGGATTTTCTCTCCTCAATATCATGTAAATGGTTGAGTCACCCCTAAAGTTTGATCCACAATCTAAGCTTTGATCTCTAGAAAAAATGGCCAAACTCCAATTTTTTTATCTTCGTGATTGCATGCAAATATTGATTGAGAAGTGACTGTTTTCAAATTGTTAACTGGCGTTCTCCTTTTAATTCCAATTACTTCTTATTGTTTTAAATAACTAGTTTTAATATCTATTTAGTTAAACATATATTTCAATAAATGGATTTTCTAATAATTTAAAATTAACAAAAAAACATTTATTATTTTCAACTAAAATAGAAAATATTTATGTAAAGAATTTATTCTTTGAATAAAATCAATTTTCTCATAAAATAATCAAATTGCCATTTCAAAACAACCATATTATTCTTCACATAAATTTGAGAAATCAGATACAATTATTTAAAAATTTCCAAATAATAATCATCACAAAAATAAATTATAATAACTAAGTGGTGTGTGAGATTCCATCATCCTCATTAACGTTGAATGGCTAAAATGACTCTACCTAATCAATGTTCTCACCTTCATTCTCGTTCACCTATTCATTCATTCACTTGCACTCAAATTCTCATTAGCAATGGCAATCCCCGAATTTCATAATAATGAATTTCAAATCATTTCATTTGCATTTGTATTTCAATTTCAATTTCACTTTCAATTTAAATAATCATCTATCATAAACATTAAAAATCTCATGATTAATAATTGCAATTATATAAATGACAAAATCAGTACGTGACATCCTTCCCCTCTTGGAAGAGACATCATCTCGATGTCTTATTAATCAATAAATAAGAATAGTATCTCAATTAGTAAAACATAGTATCTCAATCATAATGAAATAATAACTAACATCATAGTTCTCAAAACATAAACATAAGCAATTCATAGTAGCATCCACGCTATCCAAGTTCACAACATGTGAATCAAAAATTAGAGTATCAAGTATCTCTGCATTAAGAAAATACTAATCTAGGAAAGAAAATGAGGAAAATGACGGTCAATCATCTTAGAATCCTCTCATGTAGAACTATCCTCAATATATTGGTCCCACTGAACCTTGTACTAAGTACTATCCCTTTTAAGTAGCTTAATGCTACGCCTGTCTAGGATTCAGATGGGCTCTACTAGCACCACCCCTAGGTCCTGTACATGTAATGAACGCTAATCAAGTATATGAGATGCATCATGATGGTATGGTTTCGATAAAGAAACATGAATACATTGTGGAGTCGAGCTAGAGAAGGTGGTAATGCTAGTCTATAAGCAACTGGATTAATGACTTCCATTACATCAAAGGGTCCCACAAATCTTAGAGACAACTTTGATGATTTCCCAAATGAGATAGAGCTCTTATGAGGCTTAACCTTCAAGAAGACTTTATCTCCCCCAAAAAACTATCTGAAAGTCTTGTTTCTATCAACATAGCTCTTATGTCTATCGGTTGCTTCCTTCAACCTACTCTTGATCAAATTCATTTTCTCATCCATTTCCTTGAGCATATCTGGACCAATGATGATCCTATCTTCCATCCTATCCCAACTGATGGGTGTGTGACATTTTTGTCCATAAAGTGTCTCAAAAGCTGCCATACCCAACGATGCATAGAATGAGTTGTTGTAAGAAAAATCAACCAATGGAAAATATTCCTCCCACTTGTACTGTTGATCCATGGAGTACATCCTCAAAAGATCCTCAACAACCTAATTGACCCTTTATGTTTGGCCATCAGTTTGTGGGTGATATGCAAAACTAAAATTCAATTTAGTTCCTAAAGTTGCATTCAGTTTTGTCCAAAACCTAGATGTCATCTTGGTATCCCTATCTGATATAATGGTCTCTGGTACACCATGCAATCAGAATATCTCTTTCAAAAATTTATTCGCAAGTGTCAATGATCCATCCTTCAGATTCCCAAGTATGAAATGTGAAACCTTTGTTAGCTTATCAATGAAAACTAAGATGGTATCATGTCTATTCCTGCTCAAAGGTAATCCTTGGATAAAATCCATACTGATTACTTGCCACTTATACTTAGGTATATCATGGGGATACAAAATTCATGCTAGATGCACATGATCAGCCTTGACCCGCTGGCATTCCAAACATCTAGCCACATATTCCATAACATCTTTCTTGAACTTAGGCCAAAATTACAAAGTCTTCAACTCTTCTACCATCTTCGTAACTCTTGGATGTCTTGAGTAAGTTGCATCATGTACTTCTTGAAGAATCAACATCCTTAAGTCTCCACCCTCAGGGATATACATCCTTCCTTGATATCTCAAAATACCATCATAGTCCATCACATATCCATCAAATCTCTAATCTAAAGGATCTGCCTCTAAGGCTTGCTTGACCCTCTCGTAATGCTCATCTGTTGGAAGATGAATCAACACTTGTTGTCTCAAATTTGACCTTGTGGTCAACATAGAAGAAAGATGTCTTCTCCTTCTATGAGCATCTGCAACTCTGTTTTCATTTCCCTTTATATACTCAGTACCAAAAATCATACTCACTTAGGAACTCAAGCCACCTTCTATGTCTCACATTGAGGTTAGGCTATGTAGAAATGTACTTAAGTCCTAAATGGACTGTCTTTAGTTCAAGTGATCTCCCTAGGATATAATGTCTCCACATCAGTAATGTGTGAACAATAGCTGCAAGCTCAAGATCATGTGGCACATAATTCAATTCATATTGTTTCAGTTTCTTGGACTCATATGCAGCCACTTTCCCTTCGTTCATCAACACAACTCCTACACCTTCACCTAAAGCATCTGTAATCACTATGAAGTTCCCATTAGGATCTGGTATAGTCAACACTAGTGTTGATGTCAACTTCTATTTTAGAAATTGAAATTCCTCCTCGCACTTCTCATTCAACTCAAATTTCCTCCCCTTCTTCTGAAGAGAAGTAATAGGTGTTGCTATCTTGGAAAATCCTTCCATATATTTCGTGTAATACCCTACAAGCCCCATGAAACTACGAACTTTAGTAACACTCTGAGCTTTGGCCAATCCCTAATTGCTTCTATCTTGGCAGGATCAACTAAGATTCCCTCAACAAATATGACACGACCCAGGTAGTTAAGCTTCTTCTGAAAGAAAGTACACTTCGAAAACTTACCAAAAATCTTTCGATCTCTTAGTCGTTGCAAGACTATCCTCGAGTGATTCTCATGCTCCTCTTCTATCTTAGAGTAAATAAAAATATCTTCTATGAATATAAGCACAAAATAATCTAAACAATCTCTAAAGATGTTGTTCATAAGATTCATGAATTTCGTTGGGGCATTCGTTAGACCAAAAGGTACCACTGTGAACTCATAATGTCCATACCGAGTTAAGAAGGTTGTCTATGGAATATCCTCATCCTTAATCCTTAGCTGGTCGTATCTTGATCTAAGATCAATCTTATAAAACACTATGGCCCCTTTCATTTGATCAAATAACTCATCTATCCTAGGTAAAGGATACCTATTTTTAATGGTAACTTTATTCAACATTTTGTAATCAATACACAATCTCAATGTCCCATCCTTCTTCTTCATGAATATTACTAGTGCACCCCAAGGAGATACACTAGGTCTAATAAATCCTTGCTTTAGTAACTCCTTCAAGTGAACCTTCAACTCATATAACTCTGTAGTAGTCATTCTATATGGATCCTTGGATTGAGACTCAGTTCCAGGTAAAAGTTCAATCGAGAAATCAAATTATCTCTTCGGTGGTAACTCAGTAAGTTCTTCAAGAAAGATATCCAAGAACTCCTTGAGAACTGGATAGCCCTCTGGACTTTTCTTGACATTATCCAAGTCACTCACCAATATAGAAAATATGGAACATCCTTTCTAATGTGCTTTCTTTAGCTGCATAGCTATGATATGTCTCAACTCAAGAGGCTCTTGAGATCCAAAAATCTCAACTCGATGTCCAAAATCATCAAGGAAACTCACAATCTTATCCTCACGGTTCACTATAGCTTTATGCTTGGTTAAACAATTGATCCCTAGGATCACATCATGTGAACCCAATGGTGCTACATATAGGTTGACTTGGGTTTGGAAATTTGGTAGCTCTAAATCGCTGCAAGATAGACATGAATCTACCCTCTTCTTTGCTTGGTTTCCATATTGAACCATCCATGCATGTGACATATAACCAGGTCTAATAGGTAACTTAGCAACTACTTTAGGATCAATAAATAATTTAGTAGCTCCTGTATCTATGAAAATGGAAACTAATTGACCAAAAAGCTTACTTGTCATCTGAATAGGTAAATATTGAAAATATGCTTGATGGTTGTCAACCACTACATGCATCTGGTGTTGCGGTGCTCCCCAATCATTTCCTCCTCATTGACCTCTTGTGCACTATGTGCAATTGGAGGCATAGTGATCTCCTCCACAATTTTAACATCCACCTCGTGGCCCTGGGTGACCTCCTGTCCTATTCCTCGTATTAGAGTAGTTGGTGTTATTATTATTCACTTTCTTGTTTCCACCATAGCTTCCTTCTCCTTTTTTTCTTGAGAGTTTGTTCCTCTCTCTAGGTTCCTTATCTACTGATTGTTGTTACCCCTCTGGTTATCACTATTTTTATTTTGGAACTTCTTGTTTCCAAATCTAGATTTAAAATTCACATTCTTTCTGTAGTTTGCTACTTGTTGCAACTTATATTGCTATTTTATAGCCTTCTCAAAGACTTCATCCATAGTCAATGGATTATGAATATCAACATCAGCTCCTATCTGTGGCCCCAATCCTAGGATGAATTTCTGAATATGAAACTGCTCATACATTTGACACTATGGTACGTACTTCAGGGTATTAGTGAATCTCTCCCAGTATTGAGTAACTGTCAAACCACTCCATGTCAGATTCTGAATTTTTTTCATTTTTCTATCAAAGAACAGTTGTGGAAGTCATCTCTTCTTGAAAATTTGGAAGAATAATTCCCATGTAGTCCCACTTGGTAGTCACTTCTTCTCAGTCTTTTTACTATCCCACTAAGTAGAAACTTCTCCAGTAAGTTGATATGTAGCCCAAACTGCCTTGGTCTCATTAGACATATTCTTGAGCTCAAAATACTTTTCCATTTCAATTATTCAAGCTTCAGCTCCATCACCAATGGTCTTACCATAAAACTTGGGCGTGGCTACCCTTTTCAAGTCTTTTGCCAACTCCCCTTCAATACTAGCTTGAGGATTTGGTAGTTCTTCAACCCTTGGATTTTCATTGGTGGGTTGCTCCTGATTTTGGGGAATTTCGTTTAGAGGGTTTTTTCCTTCTCTCACTCCTTGAACTTCTTGTTCAAGATTATCCATTCTAGAACCTTGTTGATTCAAAAGATTGAGAATCTGATCCAACTTGTCATTCTCATTACTTGCAGTAAATCCTTTTCCTCTTGTACCCATTATATATCAACAATTCCTACATCAAGGAATGTTTCTTTAGTGTAATGGAAAAAGGACCTTAGTGTTCAAACATAGGGCTCTGATACCAAATGTAAAGAGTGAAACTCTTTAATTCCAAACATCAAAAATTCCTTAAATAAATTCATTTATATTCCAAAGAAATTTGAAACTCCATTCATTAGATTACATAACCTCCTAAAGATTCCAAAATATCGACTTAAAGTCTACATAAGATTCAACAATACTTCCAATTAATCTCATAAACATGTCATCTTACACAACAATAATAATACAAAAGCATTGTAAAAGATATTTAACCCAGTTTTGGCAATCAAACCTTAAAATAAATAGAAATAGAATGAAGGAATGATGAATGAGAAATATGGGTAAAAGAACAAAGTTTTGTCACACTTTATAAAGGAAACGGCCAATGCTGATCCAACTTTTAAACTTGAATCACTAAAAAGTAGCATATATGTTTTGAATTTTTAAATGATTTAAACTAGTAAAATATGTATTCTTTAGTATATTTTATGTTTGTATTTTTTATAAGAAATTAAAAAATTATTTTAAACTAGTTTTTCACAAATTAACACTATAATTTATTTGCTGATAAAATGTTGAAAAATGAAGTTGCACAGGATGTCAAACTTTTTATAGTAATTTTTTTTTTTTTCTTTCAATTTTTTTGTGTGTATTTATAACTTGAAACTTTAGTGCATGGATATATTTTTTTCCAATTTTGATAAATATATATTTGTATATAAGTATTAAAATGTGCGCGAATAAAAAACAACTATTTCCATCGGACGTCAACATTCCTATTAAATATTTATCTAAAATGGAAAAAAAATTATACCATCTTGAAATAGATTCTTTTATCTAGTGCATCATATTTTTTAATAAGTTTTAGTATTTTTCCTTGGCATGGTAATCAACCTAATATTTTTTGTTGATAACCTACTTTTAGTATAAATAAAAATATTAATAATAATAATAATTAAACTATTAAAATAAATATATTTTTGAAAACTACACTTATGGATCTAAAAAAGGGTATTTTAACATTTTTAAAAAAATGTTATTTACATGAGGAGGAGTTATTAAAACTTCAAGTTTTTCAAATAATTTTTTTTTTGGTAAATTGGACTCAAAGTGGTGCTCCATATATTTTTAGCCAACAATTTTAGTTGAATAAATTTTGGAAGTATCTAACTTAGCTAGAATGAATCTTTCTAGGTCATATGTTTGACCAAAATTGAATTTTAGTTAGAAATACTTAAATTCAGTTGTGCTGATATGTTGGCTGAAAGTGTGACACAACTTTGTGCTTTTACCCATATGCAATGTTGCAACTCACCAAACCCTTAGAATAAATGTTGCAATCTTATATGAAATGGCTAGCATCAATGTAGATCTTGAATCTTGATTGTTTGCTATGAATCTTGACCTCAATTCTTGCTTGAATCATAAGAACCTACATCAAAAATGTTAGCTCAAAAAAAAGCATGATGCATGATAAATTTGACATGATGCTTGAATCTTGAATATAGATGCAAAATTCTTCATAATAAACTCTTGAATGATCTTGAATTCTCTTGATCTGATAAACATGCTATAAGATATGTACTTAATTTGATGATATGAAACGTGTGTGATAGTGAATGTGAATGTGATAAACCCTATTGGACTGACCTAGTATGGTCTCGGGGGCTCATCAATTGATTAGCCTTGCCTATGTTGTACACGCAAAGACCTCGTAGTTTGACATGACCAATGACTTTGAATGTAAAAAGAGTCATGATTTTAATATGTGTGATTACATGACAAACCTAGACAGATAGATCTAATTCCTCAGGGGCACATCGACGGATGGCCTTGCCTATATACAATCGTAGAGGCAACGTAGTTCGAATATGTCTATGACTGACTTAACATGACTAAATCTGACTTTGTTTTTGAGATTTTCTGACATGTTTTTATTTTTTTTGTTTTTGAGGTTTTCTAATGTTTTTGAATTTTTTTCAGGACATTTTTCGATGGTGCAATGCTATGTACAAGGTCCTTATGGCACAAAAAAAGGATTGCACCCCAGTCAGGAATAAGACATGTGAGATGGAGTGGGGAGTGTGACAGAATGGACTTGATGTCAATCATTCCAAGAAATGGATAGGACAACCATTTATTATGAGGGATGGTGAAAAAGTCTGATTGGAATGATAGTAGATGAAAGAGCGAGTTTGACTACACATGGCACCTATTTGCCAAGTTTTCACCATGGTACTTATCCATAGCACCACTGAAGTGGTTACTATTGGAAGAATTGTTTCTCTTTACTATTTACTGATTTTTCAAATTTTTTGATGTTACAAAGATGCATGTTTGCCAGGTTTTCATCAAGGTAACCATTTTTTTGTTTTTTCCATTTTTTTGTATTTTCTCGATTAAGAAAAAGACTCTTAGAAGCTACGCATAGCAAGTCTCTTTAGATTCATGTTGTTGATTGGTGAAAAAAGTGGCTCTCCTTCAGGGGTAGAGAGTTGGTATGCTTCTGATAAAAAATATTTTGTGATAATATAAGGCCCTAACCAGTTAGGTTCAAACTTACCTAGCTTTTCTCGTTCAGCTTGATTCTTGGGATTCTCCATTAAAACCAAGTCACCAATGTCAAAGTTTCTATTTAGAAATTTCCTATTATAGCTATGATGAAGATGATTATGATATGATTGCAAATGATCTAGTGCTTTCTATCTTTGTTCATCCAGTAATTCCAACTCTTGAAATCTGAATACATGGTATTCTTCATCGTCAATGTGACCTTTCAAGGAAACCCTCAAGGAAGGAATTTCAACCTTAATAGGAAATATAGCTTGATATCCAAATACTAGGGAGTATGGAGTGGCATGAATGGGAGTACGAATGCTTGTGTGGTAAGCCCATAAGGTAGGATTAAGTTGTAGGTGCAAGTCATGACCAGCGTCACTGACAATATTTTTTAGGATTCTAACAATGGTTTTATTAGATGCCTCAGATTGGCCATTACCTTGTGGGTAATATGGGGTGGAAAAATGATGTTTGAAATGGAACTCTTCACATAGATGGCATAATTCTTGGTTTTTGAATGGGCGGCCATTGTCTATGATAATGGATTGGGGTACACCATACTGAAAAATGATATAGTTTAAGATAAACTTGGATATTTGTGTGTCGGTGATGTAGGTCATGGGAATAGCTTTGATCCATTTGGTGAAGTATTCGGTGGCAGTTATGATGAATTTATGGTCGTTGGATGATGGAGGGTGTATCTTACTTATGAGGTCAAGTCCTCATTGGGAGAAGGGCCATGGTGATGTAATTAGATGAAGCTCCTGTGTTGGTGCTCTTATCAAATCTTTGTGTATCTAACACTGTCTACATTTCTTTACAAAGATATATGAGTCTTTTTCCATTGTAGGCCAATAATAACCTAATCTCATAATCTTATGGGCTAAAGGAGGACCACTCAAATGGGATTCACATATACCCTCATGTACCGCTCACAAGGTTGTTTTTGCTTCTTCAACATCAAGACATCTCATTAGGGTGTTGTCTAAGGTACGTCTATACAGGGTATCTCCGATGATGGTGTATTTAGCTAACTTACAAATAAAGGTTTTGCATTGGTTATTTGATAGGTCTAGAGGTAAGGTTTGGTCATTTAGATAGTTAAATATGTCTTTGTACCAAGGGGATGTAGGACCAAAAATCATACACACCATCGTAGAATCGGGGACATCATAGGCATGGACCAACAATTGTTCAACCAAAAACTCAAACTTAGGCACGTTGCTTGGAATATCCAATAAGGAACCCATGGTTACCATAGCATCTGCAACCTTGTTCTGAATACGTGGTATTTGTTCAAAGGTAATGTCATCAAATTACTGCTTGAAACTTTTGGCCATGTGCTTGTAGGGGGCAAGTTTCTCATCCTTAGTCTCATAATCATCATTTACCTATTGGACTACTAGATGAGAATCACCAAAAACATGTAGACTCTTAATCTTCCATTGGGCTGCCATTCTTAGTCCTGTCACTAAGGCTTCATACTTTGCTATGTTTTTGGTGCAAGGGAAAGCAATCCTGAATGATTTAGGAATAGTTTCACCCTGTGGTGTAACAAATAGGATACCTGCTCTTGAACCGCGATTTGTATGTGACCTGTCAAAGTATAATTTCCTTTCAATTCTAGTGTCAACTGTGAAGATAAATTCATCAAGAAAATCCACCACAAAAGGATGGTCTTCCTTCATAGGTGCATCCACTAACTGATCGAAAATCACTTGTCCTTTTATAGCTTTCCTCTCCAAATATTGGATGTCATACTCGCTAAGTATCATAACCCATTTAGCCAATCGGCCTGTTAATGGTACTTTACTTAGGAGATATTTGAGGGGATCAATATTTACGACCAACATTGTTTGGCGATTTAGCATATAGTTCCAAATTTTTTGAGTAACAAAGACTACTGCAAGACAGGCACGTTCTATGTTGGTGTAATTTAATTCATATCCCACCAAGGTACGACTGATATAACACACTGCTCTTTCATGACCTTGATCATCGTTTTGTGTGAGAAGAGATCCTAATGTTGACTGAGTTGCTGAAATGTATAGGGTATGTGCAGGATCATCATGGAAAAAACAGGCCCTTAAGTGGCAATAAAAAGACAAAAATCAGAAGTTAGACAACTTGACATAAAAATTTGAATAAGTTATCTATATTATTTCAAAAAAATGTAAAAATAGAATCTGTAGAAAATTGAATGTAGCTTCTAAACTACTAGACCTTTATTTAAAAATAAAATTCTATTTGGTGAAAATTTGAAATTTCAATGTAGTAGTATTTAAATTTCAGGGTAAAAATAAGAAGTAGGTGTCTGTCTGACCACCCTAACCATAATAAAATGATAATATTTTTTTATAATATTTTAGATATAAGTAGAGGACTCATGTCCCAATGTGATGCATATTTTTTTATAATTTTTTTCCAAGTAAATAATTAATTATGAATTTTTTATTACAAGTTTTGAAAAATATAAAATTTCGTCTGTCTAACCACCTTAACTTGGTCAAAAATTCATCAAATTCAATTTTTTTTTTTAATCCTATAGTATGTGATGCATATTTTGGATTCAAAAAATGTGATATTGTTTGAAAGTTATAGATGTTTTTCAATCAACCTATCAATCAGGACTTTATTCGTAATTATAATAGAGAATGAATAATAATAATTTATTAAATTCAAAGTAAGAATAATTTATATTGGCAAAAAGCTGAGAATATCCTCTAAAAACCCTTTTCGTTTCATCAATTTTGGGTAAAAAAAAAGTCGTTAGCCACATGGGCCATCATATGGCCTACATATCGCAACTTTTTGGCCCATCATGATCCTTCACATACCTTATAGTATCAATGTTTTTCGATCTGTAGGTGGCATTAAGATAGGTGGAGTGAGAAAATAATGCTTGTTTTGTTGGAAAGCTTCATCACATTTAGGTGTCCACACAAATGGTACTCCTTTCTTGAGTAAATGTTGAAATGGGTGTATTTTGTCTGCCAGTTGTACAATGAAATGCCTAATGGAC
Source organism: Sequoiadendron giganteum (assembly GCA_007115665.2). Taxonomy (NCBI): domain Eukaryota; kingdom Viridiplantae; phylum Streptophyta; class Pinopsida; order Cupressales; family Cupressaceae; genus Sequoiadendron; species Sequoiadendron giganteum. The sequence goes on along the minus strand of CM021108.1, from coordinate 303,408,866 downwards.
TATAATCTTCCCTGTAGTGTTCTTAGTTGACCAATGTTGACTGGAGGAGGCATTTCTATGATAGATTTTACCTTTTCTAGATCTACTTCAATGCCTCTTCTAGAAATGATATACCCTAGAAGTTTCCCTGATTTCACTCCAAAGACACACTTCTTTGGATTTAGCCTGACGTTGTAATTATCTAGCCTCTGGAATATCTTGTCTAGAACCTTCAGATGATCTACCCATGTTTCTGATTTAGCTATAATTTCATCTACATAATCTTCCATGAGAGTATGTACAAAGTCATGGAAAATCGTAGTCATTGCTCATTGATAAGTAGCTCCTGCATTCTTAAGCCCAAAAGGCATAACATTCCAACAGTATGTTCCCCATGGGCACGTGAAATTTGTCTTGTGTTGCTCTTCAGTTGCAATTTTTATTTGGTTATATCCAAAGAAACCATCCATGAGGGATAGAATCTAGTATTCTATTGTAAGATCTACTATCATGTCTATGTTCGGAAAAGGGAAGTTAGATCCTTAGGACATGCCTTGTTGATGTCTCTAAATTCTGTAGAAATGCGGATACCCCCAATTGGTTTAGTCGCTGGAACAAGATTTGAAATCTAGTCTGCATAGTCTATGGTTCTTATGAATCTGACATCCAATAGTTTCTTAAGTTCTGCTTTGACCAGTAGAGAAATCTGTGGATGCATTTTCCTTAACTTTTGTTTGACTGGCTTAATACTTGGCTGTAATGGTAGATGATGCAATATAAGGTCTAGATCTAGCCTAGGCATGTCTGCATATGACCATGCAAATGTTATCTGTCTCTTTGTGAAGAAGGCCTGAAATTCTTGTTTTTTTGTCCCTATCAATGATGTTGCAAAGTATATGTTCTGAGGGTTTTCTTCTGTATTTATGTTGACTTCAATAGAATCTTATACAAGCGTTGGTGACTTTTCCTATTCAATGGGGAGAATATTTAAACCTCAATCCTTGGGTTCCTCAGAGAGGTTTTCACCCTCATATACGTCCTTTATTTTGACTGTTTCTTTGTCCAAAGGCGCCTTTTGGTTTTCACCTAGGGACTCATCATTTTTCTCATTTTCATCATTTTTCTTTTTATTTTCATTTTTGCGACTAGAGGTGTAAATAGACTCCCCAAAATATGCTTTGTCATCTAGGTCTATGGTAAAACCAACTTTATCATCCCCTCTTGGTATGCCTTCTCGAAGTCCCATGAACTCAGCTATTACTTCGTCGTCTCGAATGTGTCTAAGATGGGTGTACCCTGTTGATCCCAGTTGATAAGTTCAGGATATATGAGGGGAATTTTATCATAGAAGTTATCAAATGTGGAACCTAACAAGGTGAATATAGAGTGGTTGACATGGTCACAAATTTTTTGGACTAACTCCTTCTTGTTCTTTTTCCTATGGGTAGGTAAACTCTCATGTGGGACTATTGCAATAGCTAGGTCATCAGAAGATGGTTCATCAGGTGCCCAAGATGCATGATCAAGGGTTTCCCAATAATAGTGCTTAAGACATTCTTCTTTAGACAAGGACTTCTTATGATGAGGACTAGATGGCTTTGGTACGGGTTTTATCATTTGGTCCAATTCTCCAAAAAGATTATCTAGGTTCATGGTAATGGTAGAGGAAAGGGAATCCCATTCACAATCACTTGAGTTGGGAGATTCATCGTAAACTAGGGGAAGTGGTTCTTGAGATATCTCGATGTCTGCATAAGCACTCACTTCCTCTTAAAATGGTGACAAAATACTAGGAAACCTAATTCTAAGTGGTTGAAACTCTAGCCCTAGGTATTTCGGTCGTGGCGAGACAATGATTAGTTTTTTCCTTCCATTTTGATGTAGTCCTAACCCACTATGTCTGTCATAGCCTTTTCTTTGCATCATCTTAAAGCCTTTTTCCATATTGATTCTTAGCTATTTGAATAGACGGTGAGGGGTATTCATTGTCTTCTTGGTACAACCAGGAGGTAATATCATCTTGGTCCACAATTTATTCACTTAATTCTCCCCATTTGGTCAATTTCATTGTAGGGGGAACATGAAATGTGACTACAAATTGTCTTCTATCTGCCACGGGTAAGCCATATGCCTTAGGTGGAACCAACTGACTGACACAGTAAGATTCCTTCATGTAATATTCTCCACAACCCTTGTCTTGGATCTTGACCTCAGGAGTGGATGATGGTGGTTTGAATGAAACGGACTTGGTAAGATGTGATGGATCAATGTATAGGGATAAAGTGGATGATGAAGCTTCTTGGTTAACTGGTACCTGTCGTTGTGGAATTTCCCTTAGGCTTGTACAATATTGAAAAGGATCTGGATTACCATCAATCGTGATCTCGGTGCCATTATATGGGAATTTAAGACATTGGTGATATGTGGAAGGTACAAATTTCATTGCGTGTATCCAAGATCTATCTAACAACAAGTTATACGGAAGGGTGAGATCCAAGACTTGGAAGTGGGTGTTCATAACTGCTAGGTCAATTCTGATAGGGAGTGTGACAACTCCTTTGGATGATCTTTCCTCATCATCGTAAGCCTTGATGACTATACTCTTAGAGGTGTCTACACATTCTTTTGAGAATCCTAATGCCTTAACCAATTTTAGGGTAAACAGGTTCAAACCTACTCCTTTGTCTACCAAGACTCATCTGACTTTGGTTTGATAGACTAGGACTTCAAGATGTAATGGGTCATTATGATTAATATTTTCGGTTGAGTAATCCTATTGGGAAAATGTGGCATGATGTGAGTTGGTTAAATATCCCACCATTTCTTCGAAACGATTGACATCTAAGTCTGTAGGAATAGTCATGTTCTGTAAATCTTTGTTGAGAATGGCTCAATGCTCAGTTGATAAAGTCAATATTTCCAAAATGGATATCTGTGCGGGGGTTTTTCTCAATTGATCAAGGAGATTGTACTTAGACTTGGAAGACGATGTAGGTGGCTCAGAAGAAGGACCTGGAAGAATTATCTTAGTTCTGCGTGTGTTTACAACACATTCCAGATGCTTCTTAATGATGATGGTATGGACGTTTTCATTTGCAGCTCAGAGGTGATTAATGATCTTTCCTTTACCATAGTCATACATGGTATTTGGATAATTGTCTGATGGAGTATTCTTGGTTCCCGAATTGGAGGCCTTTCCTTTCGTGTGGTCATGTAATGGGTCTGTGAAGACCTTATGATCACTATTCTTGGTATTTTTCTACCCATTGTCCTCTATGGTTCTGTTTTCAACAAAGTCTTGTAAAATATTCTTCAGTTGCTGACCTTGTTGTAGGTTGTGTCCTTTTGTTCGATGATAGTCACAATAGGTGTTATCATCCCACCAAGAAGGTTTAAATTGTCTAGGATCATATTCTCTTGGTTCCAAAGGTTTAATGAGATCATGATAGTGACAAATTGGAGCATGAACGTATCCAATGACGAGGAAAGTTATCTATTCTACGATATGCAATTTCCTAGGAAGTATCTAAATGCATGCAACTTAGGATGACTATGAATAGGACATATATGACACCTAATGATGCAAGGGTTTGAGAAAAAGAATTTTAGTTTCTGTCCAAGGTTGATCTTAAAACAGAAGCGAAATGACAGTTATGCCTTCAGACTCGGTTTTACAGTTTTCTTAGTTTTCTATTGACACTCAAATGTAGTTCAGTTATTAGATGCGGTTCTATTTTTGACAAATGCGTTTTATATTGCAGATATGGTGATTTGACTAAAAACAGGTTTTGAATGTTGACAATTTTGAATTGTGATAGATGTGGTTTAGTTTTTGACAGATGCGACTCACAGTAATAGTTACAACTCGAAATATGGATTTTGTGAACCTAAACTTGTTGATAGACAGTTGTATTTTTCCATTTGATAGATGCAACACGGAAATACTCATGCGACTCAAGATTTGATAGTTGTGGTGCAATATCTAAACTCTGTGAAACTAGAATTTGTTGATAGGCACTTGCGGTGATTAAATTGACAATTGTGACTCTCTAGGACAGATGCGGTTCTGAAAATGATAGTTGCGACTTTTGTTGACAGTTGCGGTTTTTCTGTTGATTCTATTTCGATTGACTCCGTTTGATGATCCAATTTTTTGATGAATACAACAAAAAAAAGCACAAAATGTAATTTGTTTTTAGTTTGTAGTAATAGATCTGTTAAAATTAGAGAACATTTACAATCTAGGCTATGTTGGACAATATTTATTGAATTCTTACTTGGATAAATCTAGCTACGCATATTCAAGGTGGATGACTAGTAGCTTGACCCCACTGGCTCCCCTCCATGACACTCACTTATATGAAGCAGTCAAGCTACTATAGCCATGAAACTCCCATGGCATACATCTCATCTCTGCACATGAACCCTAAATATGTAAGATGACTTCACAGGTCTGAACCTGCTGCACCAGCAAATAGAAAGGATTTTGGAAAAACTACAACATGGCTTTTAGTAAGGGCATTTCATTCATGGGTCACCATCTAGTACGACGAGAGACCATTTATGCCCTTCTCGTTAGAACAATGAGCGTGATTTCTAGGGTTTCCCCCAAAATCCCACTTTTATATATCGGGTGGAAGTTGTTCGCTAAAGCGTGTTACCGGTCTGAGTCATCTTGGGGTGAGTAATTTTTCCCACCAAGATAGGCCCAGGTTCTAGAGTTAGTAACTGTTTCTCTTACACCCAGGATCGCATGAATGTGCAAGGGGAGAGGATACTTCGATATACCAAATTGTGGGGTTCTAAATTAACATGAACAAACACAAAAAACACACGTTCTTTTTAAACCCAAACAACAATTTTCTAAACTACCAAGCACAAAGCTCTTAAAAAATTAACTAAAAAAAAACAAAATCTTCATTAGGTCTTGCATGCAAACTGATTAGTAATTTTTTTTGTGTCTTCGGCTTTCGCCCTGTAGAAAAGAAGTTTTATTTTATTTTATTTGGTCTTCTATGCTTCATCCTGCAAAAACTAAGTTACTCCTCTAAACACAGCTGCAAACAAACATTAGCGAAAAAATGAAATAACACAAAAAATGAAAAATGAAAACATGAATGTACGAAAGTTAATAAAAAAAATGAAAAAGAAGTTACCAGACAGATGCGGCTTTTCGAGTTACAGATACGTCATGATGTTGACAGGAGGATGTGGTTCAATGTTGATAGGCGGATGCGGTGCAAAATGTCTTGGATGCGGTGCAAAATGTCAAATGCGTCGCGGGATGTATCAGATGCGGCTCGCGAATACGAATGTGTCGTTTATTTGAGCGGATGTGATGTGTTGTACGATAACCTGTAAAATAAAAGACAAAAAATGAAAAATATTGGGCGAATTTGAAGCGTGCTTCACGTCGGGTTCACCAAATGTAACATAGATTTTCTGGTAGAATTTGCTACACAAATTTAAGATGATCAAATCTAAAAAATAATATAAATAAAAACAACAAAGAACGAGTAAATGAACATAAAACAATTAAAACAAGTAACTGAAAAGATCTCATCGAATATGCATCCACTTCTTCGAATTATCTCGATTGTCCTTCTCCATTTTGTTGTATCAATATTCTTGCCGTCAGATTTTCAGTATTGATGTAAGCATAACCTTGTTGAATGTCTAAGAAAAATATCAAAGATTAAGTTTCTTCTCAAAAGTATTGATTTCGGGGCAAAATAATGATAATGATAGGTTAATTTATTGATTTTGGATTTTTGAACGATCAGCTCAGATTCAAAAGAGAGATCAACATACGAGATTGATGAATGTCATGCGATGTGAGTTATGTGTCAGATAGAACGTGAGTTAGAAAATTCTGCAAGATAAAGATTAAATTAGAATGATAACTTAATCTTGTGTCAAGAGTGTTCGAAAATAGAAAGAACATGAGTTCCAGATTAAATAAACAATTTAATCTTTAGTTTTAAGAGTCTTTGACAAAAAAATAAATAGACTTTGAATGAAAAATACAAAGTTATATCTTGAAGAATAAAGATTTTGAATGCACACATGAATTAATTAATTAAATAAAGATATTTAATTAATAAATGCATTCATGCATATGAGTTAGAACTAGTTAATTGACTAGTTGTGATAGAGAGTACTCTCGCAGAGACGATCGGATATTGTATCCAAAGATAACTAGCAGATTTAAAATACATCTCGAGTCAGAAGGTGAGTGAAGGATTAGATAACTGAATGACAAAAGAATGTGATAGAAACAATTAATTATGAATGATATGTTAATTTAATTCAACATTCGAAATTGAAATGAATTAATTAAATAAATAATGTAATTTATTTAATTGACTATTGAAAAGGATTAATTGAATAATTAAATAATAAATATTTAATTATAGTTGAAATATGACAAAGGGGTAATTAAATAATAAATTATTTAATTAAGAAAGAGAATTAATTAGTTAGCATCATAATTAAATAAATATAATTTATTTAATTAATAAAGGTTGAATAAAGGGACATAATGAATTAATTAAATAATCAAAAGGTTATTTAATTAATAGAGGAAAGATGTGTTTAGAAAGTAATTAAATAATTAACATTATTTAATCATGACCATGGATATTAGAAAATTATGTCGAAAGTGGTACTCGCAGGCCTAGACCAATTTTCGGTGTCTACAAAATGCTTACGAGAGGTAAAGTGGTAGGAGACATGACGTGAGATGCCAGAAAGGTACTAGGATTGATAGTAGAAATACCTAGAAGGTAGGAAAGACATTACTAGTAGGTTGCATTGTTGTTGTAACTGAGGGTTGGTATAGGTGGGAATAGAGACATTGGTTGTGGGAGGAGGAATTTGAGTTCCTCCTTCAATTTGGATATTTTTTGAAGGTTGAGGACAACTAGTAAGTTTTTCAAAAATTTGAGCTAGGTTATGCACAAGTTTTATTCCTTCTTCACTTTCACTCATGTGGTGTACATGTTATCTATGTTGGGGATAGCAGTGTTTGAAATTTTTTCACTACTCACTTGATGTTGTAGGTTTGCTAAGTATTCATCGATTTGGATTATGTTTTCTTGAGGAATGCTAGTAACCATTGTTGCAACACTTTTCATGCTACTTGAAGGTAAAGAGTTATTAAGGGTATGGTCCATACCTAGTGAACTAGTGTTATCACTATGAGTGAAAGAGATAGATAACCCAAGATCCACAACGAGTGTGCTATCATGGGATGACATGAGTCTTGAACTATTTCTCACTATAGTATTAGCAATAAGACACCAAGTTGTATAGCTCATGCAAGGGACAATCAATGAATGCATGATGAATGACAAGAACACAAGATAATTGATATTCTTTAATTCCAATTCAAACAAAATTAACCTAGATGCAATGAAATGAATGAAATAGAAACTCAGTAAACTGAAATAGAGATCTAAAAACAACAAAAAAAAGCACCAAAATGATGATTTTAATTTTGTAAAATGCATATTCAGATCTAACACAAGACTAAATAACTCGAAGGGGCATATGAGTCCCAGTTAGGGTTTTTGAAGGGTTCAAATGGTGTATAAAAATCACCACATAATTCCTAGAAATTAGGCAAAACAACTTGTACTGGGACTAAATTTCCTAGAGGGGCGAATGAGTCCTGAATGAGGGTTTTGACACTAAATTCAACAAATTTTGAGTGAATGTTAAGGTATCTAACTTGTATGCAGTCTAGACTGTGCAAGTACAAATTTCAAATGAAATTCAATGATTCAAGATGCAAAAATGCAACCTATATGCACTTTCACTAATGCAAGATTTAGAAGCCCTAAATGTAGATTAACTAATGCAAGACCTAATGCAAAGTTAATTTAGGCTAGATCTAGGACTATGATGCACTCAAAATCAAAAATAAGGTGTCCAAAGGCTAGGTTCACCAAAATGAACACATGGAAATAGGTGTTCCGCCTTTTAGGAGATGGAACTAGGGGTAAGGGCCTCTCCTATTTTACTCTAGTTCATTACAGGAAATCAAGATCCCTCAACCAATTGACTTGATTTAGGAATGGGATAGGGTTAGAATGGTTTCCTTAGGTTTGATTAAAGAAAAAAGGGGGTTCACCACTAAGAAAAGTTTTATAAAGACACGAAATAAAAGCAACATGCAAAACCTAACTATATGACCTAAAAAATGAACTCAAATCAGAATAGCAAACTAGACATAAACAAAGGTGCACCTAGAAAAATGAAGATGCTTGAAACAAGGTCTATAATCTCCAAATTATGAATTTTTAAGCACATTGAGACTCATATGCCAATAGGCGAGATTTAGTCCTAGTTTAGTGTTTCAGGCCGAAATCAAAATTTATGACTGGTAAAGTAGCATCTATAAAAAATCTCTGAAAGCTGGTATACTGGGACTCATAAACCACAAGTGGTGATTTAGTCCTAGTATTAGGGTTGAAAACTATGATATCCTCTAGTGATCTTCTTTATCTTCTCTCCATTTTGATCTCCGAGTCTAAAAATTTGAATTTCAACTTGTAGGTGACTTTCCAAAATTTTGCAAGGAAGGTGACAACATTGAAAACTTTCTCCAATCTTTCTCTTCAATGGATCTTCAACCTAAATTTTAAGAAATGTTAAGTTCTATGTCAAATTCAAGACCAAGCCTTGAAACTTAGGTGGGACCCATATGCCCAAGGTGGCATATGAGTCCTAGATCACTAAATCTAGGCCATACAATAAAAAATCATTAAATTATGATTGTTTATTTGATATGTTTCAAGATTATCCTTGGAAGGATGCATTAAATAAGGCTTGTAGATGCAAAATAGGACCAAATAAGGCATAAATAAGCCCAATTTTAGTAGAGAGGGCCCAAACAAGTGTGAAAATGTAAAGTGATACATTTTTCTACACTACAACAGCCACACCCCCTTTTAGTGCAACTTAGGGAGGAACAAACTAATGCAAATGATGCAAAGATGGGTCTCAACTACTAGCCCATTTTAGGTACCCATGTACAAATAAAATTTCTCACAAATGTATTAAATGAGAAAACCTAATGGGACAAAAATCCTCCCTAAAAGAGATGAAAAATATACTTCTCTCACTAAAGAATGGGAAGGAAAAAACCCCATGGGAGGAAAATACCTTTTACATCATGGATATAGTTTTCTTGGAATTCATCAACATTAGGAATGACCAATATCTTTATTTATTAAAACCAATTAGGATGTAGTCAACTATTAGGTATTTTATTGTGATTTTTTTTTAAAGTGGTAGAATAGCATCACCCTTGAGGGACCAATGAAATGATAATGACCCACTTAATACTTGTAAGTGGCTACAAGGATCTTACCTTTTTAAACATGTGTGATTCTTATTGTCAAATCTCAATGTGGTTGGCATCACAACATTGACAAGAACATGTTCTCACTTTATTGAAGAAAGGGACTAAGATGAATTAAAATATCCAAAATAGGATTACATTATTCATTCCAATCACTTTTCTCTTGAATCTAAATATCTTTTTCTAGAGCTTGTTTGGAAAATAAATATCCCATTCTAATCTTTTAGCAACTTTGGCTAGCAAAATTTTGATGTCTTCTTTTTCTATAATAGCTTTGCAAAACCATTGTTAGATTATAGGATATAATTCAATTATTATGAGGGAATATTATGTAGGACTTATTGAATATTTGACATATATATATAATTTTAATTTTTTAAACTTACTTTCTATTTTTTTGTTAAAATTCAAAAAAATTATGAAAACATAATTATCTTGAAAAGACATATATATATAAATATGATTGCTAATGTTAATGAGGTTGTACTTAAATGGCAAGTCCATAATGTTGTGGAGATGCAGATTTATGTTTTGAATCTCCAAAGTGACATTTATAGTTAGAATTTCAAGTGGTGGCTCTTGGACATCCTTTGTCATTTCTAAGTTGATAAGAGTCGAATAAGTAACTTCTAAGTTGAATATCTTGAAGGGGAGGAGATCACCTTTTGATGTCTACTAGTGTGGGGTGAGTCTCAATAAAGCCTTCTTCAACTTGGCTTGGGCCACATAAAAAAATGTCGAGATACTTAACAAAATAAATACATGAATAAAATATGATTGCTCATATATCCCTTACTTATATATAATTTTATTTTAAGTTTTATAAGTGAATGTGCTTTATGATTCTTTTTATTTATTTATTTATCAACTTAATTTGAAGAAAATTGAATACTTCAATAAGATATAGTAAATATTTTTTTTAATAATGAAATAACACCTTTATTTTTTAATTTTAATAATATCTCATTAAATTATTCAAATTTAATAAAACATTAACTCCATTCACTTATAAAACTTCACTATTGAGTTGTCCGATACTTAGGTAAGCCAATTTATTCAAAAAAAGTAGGCAGAGTGCTTTTGGTAGGTGAAAACGACGGCTCATTTGTTTAACAACACCAATTAAGCTCAGTCATGCCGTCATCATTTTATATCAAAGAATATTAATATATCCAGAATATTAACCTTTCTTTGATAATGATATGTCCCAGCTCTACAAACTTTTGTACCAGGTCTATGGGCAAAAACAGTGAATGTCTAATTGTACCATCTTCTCTACAAGCCAATCTCAGCTGTTTGCTTTTAGGGCTGACAGTCACTGATTCCAGCGATTAGACAAACAAAGATAATGTGGATCAAATGGATGGGATGTTGTGCCTATTAAAAAACATAAACTGAGAAATTAGGGTCAATGAATGAGGGATCTAAAGTGACATCTATAGGAAAAATCTCTGCTGTTCATAGGAGACTTTTTGCTTATATTACCCAGATCTAGAGCTATGTAGAGAATGTTTTGTGTCAAGAGTGGATAGCTTTGTTCGGTACACTCAGAGCAATCCAAAGAGACTTGCTTGGAAAACACCAGGTAGGTAGGTCTTTCTGGGTTCTGTCAGTAGCGTAGAACAAATTTTTTAATTCTTTGCTTTGAAAAAAAAGTCTTATTCTTTTCAGACCTGTTTAGTATTTCTGCATTTGTGGAATTCCTTCAATTTCCCTTTGTAATAGTTCAGTATTCAGTACTAGGTATATATTTATCTATCATCTGTTGTTACTTTTCTCAGTATCCATTTAAATCATTTTGCTCTCATCCTTCATGGAGTTTGACACATTGATGAAAACTAGAGTCTTTCCAGAAGCTATTCCTCTGCAAAATCTAATGTAGGCTTATGTTACAATATTTCATGATTCCTATTCTTTCCCCAGTGTAGAGGGGATTTTTGATTTTGTTATTACCTACATCCTTTGCAACAGACTATATTAATGGTGATAAACATTGGAGGATTGTGGGACAGACCAATCCCTGTGGACGACGAAGGATTACATCCACCCAGCTACAGTGACCTTGTTTTCTCAGAATCTGAAAGAATTTTTCAGTCCCATGAGGAATATGATGCTACTGATTGTATGTATTTCAAAAATCTTTATCCAGATCAAGCTGAAATAAACGTTGAATATAACTGGCCCATCCTTTCGGGCTCACGTCCTGAATTTAAAGATGAAAAAGAGCTTTGCCCAAAGGACCACCCAAAAAGTATGTCTGTCATGAGAGAAGATGCCTCTAACCTTGGGGTCTCCATTGATTCAGAAGCACCAAAATGTGAGAGCATATGCCCTCACGCTTCTAAAGCTTTACGAGTTCGTTCTCGTGGAGCCAAAGATCGGCATAGTAAAGTTACTACATCAAAAGGACTTCGGGACACAAGGGTGAGACTTTCTGTTTCAACAGCTCTTCAGTTTTATGATGTACAGGAAAGATTGGGCTTTGATCATCCAAGCAAAGTCATTGATTGGCTTATTTGTAAAGCCCGAGTTGCTATAGATAAACTCCCACAACCATCTCATATTTCCAAGACAAATTGCCCATTGTGTAACTCATTACCTACAGATCATGTCATTTCAGCCCATCCTCAGACCAAGCCTAAGCCTAGGTGCTCACCCATAGATTCAACTTGGGCTAGTGGACAAGAAGGTATATGGAGCTCCGAGTCCCTTAAAACTAGAGAGAAAAAGAACCCAGTTTCAATCATTCAAAATGCACCCCGAACAAATAAGTCGGCTGTTTATCCGAATGATATCATTCCCTTTTCTTCATCAAAACCTTCTGGGGTTGAATGCTTAACACCTAAATCAGTACAAAACATGCAATCATGGTGGTTTCAACATGCTATATAATTGCTGCTGCCAGGAAATCTTGTTCCGTAACCCCACATCTTTGTAGGAAGGGAAAACTGTCAGTAAGGGAATTCGCTTTAGGAGTTCAGTGGAAAGCATTAGTACTAGTGTTCAGGTCTCTCTGGAGTTCTACAGTTTTAAGACGTGACTAGCCTTATTCAGTTTGCAGTCGAGTGCTTTATGATTGATTTGTTTTTCCCCTCAAGTGCTGTTAATGTATATAATTGCCTCATGTTAGCTTGATGAGCTCCAATAATTTATCTGTTATTCACTATGTAAAAAGGTTTCAATCCTTTCAAAATCCACTTTATCTTAAAGTGGAAATTTCTATCCAAATATATTGTGAAGCCCATTTCAAAAGATCACGACTAATACAGTAATGTCCAACTTGTCGCTTATACAGTTTTAACAGATTCTTATGCAATGGTTTCACTGTAAAAGTTGGTTAGCGGTATTCATTATGTAGCATGAACCGATAAAATTGAGTCTTATACTCTGATTTGTTTGGGTTTTAAAGAATATGAATATAAAGTAACATTTAGAAATTAATTATAAGAATCAAAACATATTGCCTATGTTTTCTCTGAATCTGATATAAGTGATGGCCTACAACTGATGATAAAATTTGAATCTCAGAGAAATTGCAAGCTTAGATCCAAACCAGTGGCGCCTATTTTTGAATTTTGAATCAATTATAGGTTGTAACCAAGCAACTAAGTACTCATTTTAATCCTAGGATTTTAGATTCATGAAACGTACATTATCTTATTAATATTACTATATTGATGAATGTTATTGTTACATAATCATTAGTTAATATGAAGTAAGTTTTGAACATGGATAGTGACATGCAAGGATGTATTTATTTTTAAGTAAGTTTTGAACATGGATAGTGACATGCAAGGATGTATTTATTTTTAATTAGTTTTTATATTATTTTTTAATTGTATAGTTAAATATTTTTGTCAATATATAACATTATTTTTTAAATTGTAATATAAACACTATTTAATAAATATATTTAATTTTTAATATATTTTCTTTTATTTATTTTAATAGACAAATGTTGTCAAAGGAACAATTCCTATTAATATAAGAATTTAACATCTCTTAGAAGAAGGTTTACATGCTTGAAAATGAGGGACAGCCCCTTCTTCAGTCCTTTATATGTTCTACTTGATTAGGGCTAAGAAGGTCCGGATTGTCCAACGACAGCTTCATATTTTCCAAAGATAAGCCCTGAAGTTAGGGTGTCTAGGCATTCTTTCATTTTGTCACTATTCTGAATGGATTGACGACTGAAGACACAATCGATGTCTCTGCATGAGTGCTTGTGATCGTAGTCAAGGATTGCTTCGTAAGCCCACCTTATTAGATCAGTCCTTAAACATGCATGGATCAATTAATGATAGTATGCTTTTACATATTATTGTTTTTAGTTTGTTTTTGGATTTGATTGTGTTGAAATTCTTCATCAACATTTCGGATCCATCTAAACAAGATTGAAAGTAATAGTGTTCGAAGGAAATAGTAGAGATTAGAAAACATAAAAAAAAGTCTTTTTAACACAGAACAGTCATGCAAAATATTTGCTACTTCAAAGCAATATATTAATTTCTTAACTTCTTTTCACTCTCACAAAAAGCTAACTTCTAAAAGTTTTCGGCCAAAACAAAAATTTAATTCAATCTTAAATGACATAAAATGCCAGCAAATATATGTCCTAAACATAGTCAAATCGATTTAAATATTGTCCTAGTCATATTAAAGACAGTCCAATAAAAAATGTCCTTTCATACCAACGAGGAGCCCACTAACTGCCGCCAAGAAAAATTCCAAGAAAGTCAACCATCGCGCTATTGCAGATGAGAGAGAAGGCAGGTGCGGTATCGCGGTGGATACCACGCTACCGCGAGGGGTGACAAGATAGGCCGCGGTGGTCGCGGTAACCGCGCTATAGCGGTGCAAGAAACGACGGCTCACGATATGGCGGTAGTTACCGCGCTACCGCGGAGAGGGAAGAGGAGGCTCGCGGTATGGCAGTAGTCACCGCGCTACCGCGAGTGCTTGAACATGAGGCCGCGGTATCGCGGTAACACCGCACAACCACGGACAATGAGCTTAGAGGCCGCGGTATCACAGTGGACACCGCGTTACCGCGAGCAGGTGTTGAAGTCGGCGCAGTATGGCAGTAAGAGTTGGAGAAGACCGCCGGAGTTGACCGAACCGTTGATGCGTGAGTTGGGTGAATTTTCAACACTCCCTCTTGAGCACAACTCGCGCCATTTTTAATTCCCAGTCATATGATTACTAGAGCCTGAATCTAAAAACCAAACTTCTTTCTCACTAGCTTGAGCTACATTACAGGCTAAAAACATTGTGCTCTTATCAGGTCTATTGTCTTGACTCTCTCTAGAAAAGTTTGCATTTTGTCTACTTATTTCATACTGTTTCTTTCTACACTCATTCATTTAATGGCCAAACTTTTTACAGTAATGGCATTGAACCTGAAATTTATCATACCTTTGTCTTTGAGGAAAGTTTTGAGATGGGTTTTGGTTGCTGCCTCTTCCACTTGAACTTGACTGATTATTTCTTCCACCTTTGTTGAAACTTCTTCCTCTTGCTTTGAAATTTGATCTACCTCTCCCTCTTCCTTGGTTAATTGAAGCTTGTGACTAGAGTGCATTCTCCAATGACATAGTTGATGTTTTGCTGAGTCTGTGCTCATGAGAAATTAGTGAAGCGTATAGCTCATCAACTGAATACTGTGTGAGATCCTTTATCTCTTTTATTGTGACTTTAATTGACTCAAATCTTGTGGGTAAGCTTTTTAAAATCTTCTAGTGTCTGTCCATGTGTTCTCATCTGGTTTACCAATCCTGATATTTGTAATATGTCCCATGCTTGCTTAGACTTGGTAGTGGCTGATATTCTGGAAAAAATACTTTCATGTACACCTTGTAGAATGAAAAAATGAGCCTTTGAATCATTCTTCTTGTTATCCTTCAACAAATCTTTCTCTGCTTGTGTCAAGACATTATATGCTGCTGCATCTGCCGGTTTTGGAAACCCATTCTCTACATACTCCCATAAATCTTGTGAACAAAACAATCCTCTCATTGTTATTGACCAGTAGTCATAATTCTTTTCATTCAATTGTGAAATTTGGGGATTACTCAAGCTTGTGCTTGTTGCCATGATTTACAGACTCTCTACAACTAACCTTAGACTCTGATACCACATGATGGAAACAAGGGAGCAAAGATAATAGAAAAACGCAAACAGAAAACATATTTCAATTCATTTGAACACTATTACTTTCATACATGGTTGTTGCTACAACAAGTACAAGCTTTTGCGCATTACAATCATTTTTGCAGACACCTTATGAACTGCTGCTCATTCAATAATACTGGCATGAACATACATCTTACTGTTGGTGGAGCTGCTGCTCTTGACACCATTACATTATCGGACTCTTACTAGAGCTTCTGCTCCATCACAAACATACAACCATACAACTTCTGACTCCTTGCAGCTATGCGGAGCTAGACTCCATTTGGGGAGTACTAAACAAAACAGATTTCAAACAATATATAGAGAGAGCATATACGAAGGACAAAGAATAGAGCATAAAATAATATATTTCAAGCACCCACAAAACGTGTGAAGACTGTCGATGAGACTGCCAACAGGTTGGAGTAAATTAGATGAAATCATGTTCAGATCCTTGCCTTTAATGCTGGATTTGGATTGGGATTCAAAGCAGATATAGAGGATATTGAAAAGACATGACAAGTTGGAGCAATTAATGAGGTGGTTGCGATTACTATTTCCAACACAGATTAACATTTATTTTCCAAAACAAAAAAATTAACTCGAGATCGAGATCATAGATAAGTCCATGAATAGGTGCACCCAATCACTTCATAATTGTCTGCTCCGACTCAAACCTTCGAGGATTACTCTGTCTGCCATCTGCAGGGGCCATGACAAAAGACCAATTTGGTATCGACTTCGTGGGGTGAGGAATCCGAGGGCATTTTGATAGAGAAATTGTATGAAAGATTGTCCAGTATCCGAGGATCACTATCAAGCTATAGGTGCAATTCATGATCGAAACACTTGTTATAGGGAAAAATTGGTGGAGCTAAGAAGCAGCATATCATGTCCAATGTTTTTTCAGCTTCTGCTTCAACACCTTTTAGGTTTTGACACGCTTATGTAGAGAAGGGAATTCCATTCAATATCGATGTGAACAGTTTTCTTCGATATGCAAAGCTCCAAACCTATGAGCATAGTTTCAAATTCGGTTTCATTAGTTGTGTTCAGAGGAAGATGTGTCAAAGATGCTCAAACGAGGATTCTCATTTTGTTTTTAATTATACCAGCTCTTCAGATTTGAGGATTATTTTTTAAGGTACCATCAATTTTTATTTTATTTTTTTATACTTTTATGAAATTTAGAAAATGATATAATTTTAATTATATTATTAGAAGAAATATGTTTTATATATGACATTATAATGATGACTATTATATAGCTTGGAATTTTCTTGTTCATTTTAAGTTCAATTTATTCTTTATATTTACATTTTTTTAACATAAAAGTAGGAAAATTATCTAATCTTTCACCAATCCAAATTTCCTATATCTTATGAATTTGAATTTTACTCATAAATGTCTTATTTTATTAATTTGGTTCAGAATTAAGGTACCAAATTAGCCCTTGTTTAACTTTTATGGATAGAAATCAACTCCTATCTGCTCACTTTTAAATTTATTATTTTTAAATTAATCCTATGTTGTCTAGTTGGAACTACTGGTTACTCATTGGATTTTAAAGCATGAAATATTCTAAATTATATTCTATGATATTGTATAGAAGAACAAACACTAATTAATTAAGATGAGCTATTGCATATCTAGGGGCTATGACTCACTAAGGAATCATCTAGTAAAATATTTGAGTATTGCTTTCACACTCAAATTAGCAACTACATACTTTATGAAATGTGAGAATATTGTATCATTTCTTGATGCCTTCAATCATTATTCACAAGCCAATGAATCAAACAACCTAGGATTTTGACAAGGGATAACATAACTATTGCTTGAAAAGATTCTCAATGGTTTTTATCAATGTCATTAGTCCATTTATTATAAGTTTTAGACATCGAAAGATGTGGTAAACAATAATTTAGATTAAACATCCTTGGGGATCAATATTGAACATAAAAGGATGATTTAATGATATATAGATCAATTCCATATCATACTTTTGATCTGAGGTAATTTCCCAACACAAAATTGACTTAGAGGTTCTAATAATATATTTAATATGGAAGTATTCATCTAATTCATCTTAGTTTTCTAAAATAATTATGAATAATTATGCACCATCTTTCACAATAACATTTTGTTGGTGGAGGAAAGACCATGGAAGCAACTCTTAGACTATGAGGGTCTCCCCTTTCGGTGTAGGAGATGATTTTCGGTGGGTCACTTGGCCTCTGCTTGCCCTCAGACCCGCCGCAAGGGCTTTGCGACTTGGTGGAAAGATGCTCTCCTAGATCACCTCACGGTGGGTTCTTCTTTGGAGGTTTCTACTGCTGTGGTTGACCCTCATGTTGCTGCTCCTCTTCCGAACCTCTCTTCTTTGGAACCACTGTTAGACCATTCTACTGACACTGTTGTGCCTGACCCTGCACCTACTATCGCTGCTCTGTCAGACCCTGTCCACCCTTTGTTGGGAGCCTCTATTGTTCCGCTTGTTGATCCGTTCTCAGCTACCTTGCTGCCGACTCTACTTGGTGGTCATGTGGTGGCTGAGGTGGAGTCAATCTCCTCACTGTTCTCTTTGATTCTTGCTTCTAAGCCTCCTTGGTCGGTTGTTCTTCAGAAGAAGAAATCCATGTCTACTATTCAATCTCGGGCTTGTGGTGCCAGCTTTGAACCCTCTGTGTCTAGGGTTGGTTAATTTCTTGTTTCACAACTGTACATCAACTGTTTCTGGTTGTACCTATAGTTCAAACTCTGGTTTGAACTATGTTTTTCTTTGGCCCCTTGGGCCTTTTGTGAAGGGTACGACACCTTGAAAATGTTGCTTACCTTTTCAAAAACATTCACATCAAATATAAAGTTGAGTACATGTATTTTTTTTTTCTTCATATCAATCTTGACTTTTATGCTAAGATAATTTTATCTATTATTGGATTTAATTAATATATACTCTCTAAGATATTTATTAGGTTTGGTTAGTTTTTTTTCACAATTTTGGTGAACATGATATATATTACATCTTATAAGATTTTAATGGGAGGGTTTGTTCTTGTACACCAGGGTTTTATATCTTTAATTTATTGTTATATAATTTTTTTCTTGTGATTTGACTAGGATTTTGATACACTCTTTTGCTTTATCTTGATTATTATATCTTGATTAAGGATTTGACAATTTGTTGTTTCATATCGACTCTATCCCTACTCACTGACTATGCTTCAAATTATATCCTCTACCATGTATTATTTAGAATATTTATTTCATGATTACCTCAATGAAAATATATGGTTTCTTGATGCCTTAAATTGTTGTTCAGAGTCCATTATATCAAACAACCTAGGTGTTTATCTGAGGAGAGCATAACTATTGCTTGAAAAACTCCTCAAAAGTGTTTATCAATACTATTAATCTATTTATTAATGTTTGTATATATCAAAAGACAAGGCATACAATAAATTAGACTAGAATACCCTAAAAACCAATCTTGCACACAAAAGGATAAATTCACGGGATATAGATGAACTTAATATCATAATTTTGATATAAAGTAACTTTGCAACACAAGATTGACTTAAATGTATCAATGCTTAGTCTTTTAGCATCAAATAAGTCACCTTAAACATTTTAGTATTCTAAAATAGTGATGAATAATTATACACCATCTCTCATGGTCATATTTGCATCAAATTAAAGTTAAATACATTTATTTTCTTTATTAAAATTTTTACATCTATTAGTATCAATATTTCCTCTTTATCCTAAGGTAGACTTATTTATTTCTTATTTAATAGACATTGCTAAGGATGTTTGTGAGGGTTCATTAGTTTCCTTCACATATATGGATAAATTGACACATCTTACACCTCTAAAAGTTTTTTTGTTAAGATATATTTTTGTAAACTATTATTTTAGACTATCTATTTATGATTGTATATCTTTCCTCTTGATATTTGATTTTTTTAGATACACCCTTTCATTTTTTCTTCACTACTAAATCTTTAAGTAAGGTTTTGAAATTTTATTTCAAAATCATTTTTTATCCATATTCATTAACCCTTTAGTGTTTGTGCTTTTATTTATTTGATGATATATTAATATAAATGTATAATCCCTTAAATCACTGATGACAAGTCATTGATTCGAACAACCTAGGGGTTTGACTAGGAACAACATATAACTGCTAGCATATTACATTCATTAGTTATTAACATTCAGTTATGTAGTGTGACGGTCGTGTAATTTGCAACTGCATATATCCTATTTCTCCTTTTATATATCGTTCGCAGTAATATGATGAATAGTCAATCAAGAATATTTGATCTTTCATATGGTACTAGAGCTATTGCTGATCCTATTCTTGTAAAGTTTGTGTTGCAAAGAAAAAAATATGGCAGCGCCCTCAGCTTTCTAAACCTACTCAGGTCGATTTTGAAAGGTGAGGGTTCATAGAGTGATGTAATATGTGTGCTTGTGTGTGAGAGGCCAACTATGCGAGACGAATCGACCAGGAATTCGAGTTATTTGCAGAAAATGGATGTGTAGAGTGACGAAGGAGATTGTTTGAGGCTCTTTTCCCAGCCACACCGTCTAAGGTGCAGTTTCATTCCTACAGTGCAGTAAGGCGTGGATGGGAGAATAGAAAGCGACAATTTTACTGCAATGCTTGCTTAAAGTCCATTTTTGAAGGATGAAGGATCTCCACAAGTGAAGGAGCCAATATAACTCCACACAAATAGATAAAATTTTATTTCATTGTCAATGCATACGACCATATATGGTTACAAAGGTTTTTGAATGATCAAGCATGATCTGGATTCAAATCGCATAAATATTAACCCTCATTTATTTCGTCATTTTCATCTCGAAAGATGGATATTGGTTCAAGTTGCATGAAATAATATATTTGGGTTTATCGGTAACTGCAAGAAGCACAGTTTGTAGAGAGGAAGTTGGGTACATATAAATATTTTTTTATTTTGCAAAATTTGTTGCAATTCAAAGCCCTTCGCAGATAATCTGGATTTGGTTTCTTAAATTCTCCAAAGGTGTTGTTAAGGTCTTCTCTCACATTGATCACAAGTTTAATCTTATGTATGTCAAGCGTGTCTTTGTGCATTGGTATGCTGGTGAAGATATGGAGGAAGGAGAGTTATCTAGAGGCCAATAGAATGAGGACCCGTCAAATCATCCAATCAAGAGTGGGACAATCATTCATTTGCAATATATGAGGATTCATAAATGGTTACATAGTCATTTGAATGCATCTCTTGTTAGTGGTAATTTGGAGGTAAGTTGCTCTGCAAAATACGATGCAACTCAAATTACTTTTATGAGTATTGTAAGATAACAAGTAGTTTTATATATCTTCCTTGAGATGTGCCAGTCAAGTAATCTATCTTCTTACTTCCAGTTCTTGGGAGCGTTCAATTTAAAACATTAAAACAATTGCTAAGCATTTTGTAGATGAGTTGAGCTTGAGCATGTTGTCATGGAAAATTGTTGATTAGTTCCTTGCATGTGATTGGAGGTTGGTGGCCCCATAGGATGGAGGAAATTTTATCATCTCATGTCAGCTTCTCACTTCAAGGTGGTGCTTTACATGAGAAGCATTTTTTCTTTTTTGTTTTCCTTGTGGATGTTGATGGATTTCAAGAATACATATATTGTGAAGTTTAATATTTGGAGACAAGTGAGAAATTTGGTGTTGAACATGATATGGATTATTGTCCAACAAGTTTACGAGATTATGATCAAGAATTATACCCTTTTGAGAGTCATCAGACAACTTGATGGAGCCTTATGTTTGAAGAGCTCAATATGGATTGTTGTCAAATAATTAGGGAATCAATGATTTGGGAGTTTGGGAAAATGGTAGTCCAAGAACTTGAGAATTTAGCTTGAAGCTACACCCTTCCAAGGGTCATGAGGTAGCTTGATGGAGTTCCACCTGATTCAAGATTTGTTTATTCAAAGGTGTTAATTTTAGGATCAGATTTGCACAATAAGCAAAAATAATAACACAAAATGAAGAACACATAGTATTTATCCTGGGAAAACCCTTCTACTCAAGGGAGAAAAACCTAGTAGAACTTCTATAATAATATATTACGTACACTAATACAGAAATGGAACTTCAAGGATCATGCCTAGATAGGAAGAGTACAATGAAACAACCCAACACTTTAAGTAGTGCAAATTTTTGATAAAAAACAAAAAATGGTGAACCTCCTTCTGTAGTGTGAACTTTCTTCTAATCGCAAATGGAAATGAATTGCTGATGATGGTTGAAGAAGGAAAGTCTTTCTCCTATATATATAAACTTTTAGGTGTCATCCTCCTCTTGAGCCGGCCCAGGAAAAAGAATAATTATTTATAATTTATTTTGTCTTGACTTCAGGCCGACTCGGATAATTATAATTTTTGTCTTGACTTCTAGCCGGCTGGGATAGTTATAATTTTTTTCTTGACTTCTAGCTGACTGGGATAATACCTCCTGTAGCTATAAACATAAACACTCCCTCTTAGCTAGGGAGGTATTAGCAAAGTCTTCCTTGAGCCCCACTCAAGGGTATCATGTCTTATCATGGACTCTCTCAACATGACGTCCACAATGGCTACACCGAATTGTGGGAAGCACAACTTAGTCTCAAAGACATGTGTCATATTTCTCTATCTTAGAGAAATATACACTACAAGGGCTTTCACCCCATGTTTCTCCATCTCAAAGAAACATAGGCTACAAGGGCTTTCACCTCATATTTCTCTGTCTCAGAGAAATATACACTACAAGGGCTTTCACCTCTTATTTTTCCATCTCAAAGGAATATAAATTAAAAGGTCTTTCACCTCATATTTCTTCGTCTCAGAGAAACATACACTACAAGGGCTTTCACCTCGAACATTTCTTCGTCTCAAAGAAATATACATTACAACATATCTTAATGATGTTGTGACTCCCTCTCAGTGAGAGCATCATTTGAAATGTCTATGATGGTTCTACTACAAACTTACCTGAGTCTTCCTTGGTGCCTTCCAAAGACACCTCTTTCTACATTACTTCACCCACATTGAGTAGCCCCAGATCTATTGTATTTCTTCTGCATACCCATTACACTGCCTCTTGGTATGCCTCACGCCCAAGTTTTCCTGTAACATTGCACCAAAAGCTCCACCCAACATCCTTGTACCCACTCCTCCTAGATGAAACCTTTGCAAACACCCTGGTCAATACCTTATGGCATCGACTTGACTCTGCCAAAAAATCCTAGTTCAACATTGTCCCCACAGCCTTCCCATTCAGCCTGACCTTGTCCAATTCAATTGGTAATGAATTTCCCTTGTGACTCGGCCTCCTCTTGGTCTCTCCCACCTTAGGGCCCAGCTGCCACCTTATTTACTCTTCTAATATGTCCTCGACAACATCCTTTTCCCTGAACTCAATATCTAACTCAAGTCCCCAATATCCGATGAGGACTTCTGTTCTGAACATATATTGTGGTTTTAGAAGCTTCTTCCCATAGGAAATTCAGGAAAATCTGATCATGGATCATAGCCTTCGTTGCCTCTACTATAGACCCATTATTTCTTTCGGAAACTCCATTTTGTTGAGGGTTGTAAGGAACACAAAACTCCCTCTTGATCCCTGCATCAATACAAAAATTAGGAAAATCCTTTGGAAGTGAACTCCCCTACATTGTCTAATCTCATAACCTTAATCCTCTTCCCAGACATGTTCTCAACTCATGGCTGCTATGGTTGCTCTGGATAAACAATGATGTCTTACCAACTTCACTTAAATCTGGTGTGTCTACCTCATCTGGCACACTTGTTAGAGACTTGCAAGCAGTCACTTAAATCTGTTGTTTACAATCTTATCTAGTGTGCTGGTCACAAACCTGCAATCTGTATTTTGATGGATCTAGAATAGTGCGCTAGATCCCACCCAAAAATGATGCTCTTTATGCCTCGAATGACACTTGTAGTAGACCACATAACAGTGTGAAATCACTGTTTAAATAAACAATCTATGTTCCATATCAAGCTACCATCTATTCACAATGAAACTTTCAAACTAATAATATAACTTCCTTTCTGAGCCACTAGATATGCCTATCTTTTAACACAAGTTCATGGCATTCCCTAGCAATAGGTAATACAAATGCCAAAATAATGAACCTATTCATCAATGCAAATAAAAACCCTTGATATACTTTATTGACATATAAACAACAATAAAAAATACAGTGTAAAACCCCATTTAGACAACATTAACCAAACTAAGAACCGACCATGATATTCCCTAGAGATATGGTTTTGAAAACAACAACAAAAATAAAAACTATAAGCCCGTGTGTTGGTAGAAATGCCTGTTCAAAATCTTCAACCAATAATTATGAGTAGATAAGGTAGGGAATGATTCTATTGTCATAGATCACACATATGGCTGAAAAGATTGGTTGGAGAGTTGTCAACAATAGTTTAGATTCTAGCCATTAAAATGCAGCTCTGGATGCATTCTACCTAAGATTTTTGAAAACTAAAGTGATCTAGAGCTTTACATATGACATCACAATTTCTAAGATTTAAGGCTTTTGACATATTAAGTTCTGCAAGCACACTTAGAGTTTTTGTCACAACCAAAGAGCAAATAGTTTTGACTGTGATGTATAAGCCTTACATTTTCAAGACATCTGATGAAAACTTCCAATGGTGTTCAATTTAATTGCCACTTAAGTTCTTAGGAAGCATAAGATGGCAGAGATTAATTTATCAGAGGGGTTTAAGGCAGTGACAGGATTCTTCCTTCACTCCAGACAGATATTTCTTAATAATTAATGAAATTGAAAAATAACTTATAGGAAACAGGCCAGGCCAAGTAGACTTGTCTGGTGGGAATTAGAACTACATCTTTGAGTTCCCTTTGGAATTTTAGTGTAGTAAGAGATATGTCATGGAAGTCTATCATAAGCTACACAATATTTTAAAGGAGCTTGGACCAGGTGAATCTCATGCATAATATGTCTTTGAAACTAAGCTACCAAATAATTTCAAGCCATCTAAAACCATTGTTGAAACAAAAGTTTCCAGTTCTAATCCATGTTCTCTTAAGGTTCCATTTCTAATAATTTAAAAAAAAACACAAATGCAATCACCAAACAAACTAGACTAGGGTTCAAAAGAACAGGGTTACCACTTTGAGAACTTTAACTTTTCCTGAAAGAAATTGATGAATCTTCAACGCAACTACCACGTGAACTGTCAGCTACAAAAACACTATTTCCACCAAGCTTCTCCAAACTTCTTCCAAGCCCTAACTTAGCCTTCAAAATATTGCCTTTGAAATCTCTTGATCGTACCCTTCACTTAGGTCTGCAAGCAAATCAGTCTAATTTCCTCACAAGTCCTCCAAGACTCCATACTCTCAAAGTTCCTCCACATGCCCATTGACTTGGTCAACAAAGCTACACAACCTCTTTTGTTCTCAACTCCTTCCAAATTAGACATAGTGACTACACAAAATATGCTCCAAATAGAGATGTGAATTGCCTCATACAGGTCGCTTCTATGCTAGCATGATTCGCCTCAAGAAATGTCTTCACAAATTCACTCTATTTTGATATGATTTTCATTATAAGATGCCTTTACCCAAAAAGGTCTTGTGTTGGTCCAATTTGCCTCATAGAATGCCTTATAAATCTTCTCTAAAATTAGACTGATTTCTCATTGTGTTTCTTGCTAATCCTTCACATATATTTCTACTTTAAATTTGATCAGTTTTCTTGAACCTTAGCTCTGATACCATTTTAATTTTTGGATCAGATTTGCACAATAAGCATAAATAACAACATAGAATGAAGAACACACAATATTTATCCTTGAAAAACCCTTCTACTCAAGGGAGAAAAACCCAACAGAACTTCTATAATAATATATTAGGTACACTAATGCAAAAATAACACTTTAAGGATCACGCTTAGATAGGTAGAGTACAATGAAACAACCCAACACTTGAAGTAGTGCAAATTTCTTATCAAAAACAAAAAATGGTGAATCTTCTTCTGCAGTGCGAACTTTCTTCTAATCACAAATGTAAATGAATTGTTGATGATGATTGAAGGAGAGTCTTTCTCCTATATATACAAGTCTAGGCGTCATCCTCCTCTTGAGTCGACCCAACACAAAGAATAATTATTTATAATTTATTTTGTCTTGACTTCTAGCTAACTAGGATAATCATAATTTTTTTCTTGACTTCTGGCTTACTGAGATAGTTATAATTTTTTTCTTGACTTTTGGCTGACTGGGATAATACCTCTTGTAGCTATAAACATTAACAAAAAGAAGATCTTCTCAAGAATGCATTTTTTTTGTAATCAACAAGCTTTGTTATGTAAGCCTTAAGAGGGGTTCCGTAGAAAGATGATTCAAAGATTTCAAGGATACATTTGTAGGAACAATATAATAAATGGGTGGAATGTTAGCATATTACATTGATTAGTTATTAACATTTAGTTATGCAACTTCTAGTGATAGTTATGCATTTTGTAGCTACATTTCTCCTATTTCTCCTTTATGTATTGTTCACAGTAACATGATGAATAATAAATTAAATAATGTTCAATAACTATTGCTTCAAAAACTCCTTGAATTTTTTCTCAATACTAGTTTACTTATTTTAATTTTTAGATATTAAGAGACAAGGTGAACAATAATTTAGATTGTAAAATTTTGTAACATAAAATTTGATTAAATATTTTAATGATTAGATTCTTCGTTTGTGATCAATAATCTAATACAATTTAGTGTTCTAAAATAGTTATGGATAATTATGCACCATCTCTTACAGTTACATTCACATCAAATATGGAGTTAAATGTATTTATTTTCTTTATTAAAATTTAATGTGTTTTTTTATTAGTATCAATCTTGCCTCTTTATCCTAGGGTAGTTCTAGGTTTTATACCTTCTATTGATAATTTTACACCTTTTTCTTAGGATTAAATTAGGGTTTGAGCACACCAATTTATTTTCTCTCCATAACTATATCCTAAGTAGGGTTCAACAATTTATTATTTTATGTCTATTTAATCTACTCACTAACCCTTAGTGATTGCGCTTCATGATGATATCTTATAACATGGACTCCTAAAATTTATTGTTTCTAATTACATCAATGTAAATATATGGTTGTTTGATACATTCAATCACCATTAAAAATCTATTTGATCAAACAACATAAGGATTTGCCTAAGGAGAACATAATTATTGCTTAAAAATCTCCTCAAATATATTGATTCAATTAGGGTTTGAGCACACCAATTTATTTTCCCTCCATAACTATATCCTAAGTAGGGTTCAACAATTTATTATTTTATGTCTATTTAATCTACTCACTAACCCTTTAGTGATTGCACTTCATGATGATATCTTATAACATGGATTCCTAAAATTTATTGTTTCTAATTACATCAATGTAAATATATGGTTGTTTGATACATTCAATCACCATTAAAAATCTATTTGATCAAACAACATAGGGATTTGCCTAAGGAGAACATAACTATTGCTTAAAAATCTCCTCAAAGATATTGAACAATACTCTTAGTCTATTTATTATAATTTTTAGATATCAAAAGATATGGTGAAAAATAATTTATATCATAAAATCTTAAATATCAAAATTTCACACAAAAGGGTGATCTATATCATGAAGTTGACCTATGTCAATTATGTGATATACTTTTGACCCAAAGTAATTTTGAAATAAAAAATTGGCCTAGAGATTTCACTAATTAGTTTTATGACATGGGATTAGTCACCTAATTCATCTTAGTGTTCTAAAATTTAGTGATGAATAATTATGCATCAACTCTCATATTTACATTCGCATCAAGCCTCGAGTTGATTACATTTATTTTCTTTATTGAAATTGTATGCATTTATTTATTAGTATTAGTCCTGGCTCTTTATCTTAGGGTAGTTATATTTATTATTTAGATTTAATTAATATACACTCTCTATAATATTTGCGAGGTTTGGTTAGTTTCCTTCACATTTCTGGTGAACTTGACATATCTTACACCTCGTAAATTTTTTTTGTTAGGATTTACTCTTGTACACTATTGTTTTAGATATTCTATATATGTTTGTATATAAATTTTTCTTTTAGTTTATTATTATCTAGATGTCATTCAATTTTCACTTTATTACTATATCTTTAGTGGGGTTTGATAATTTATTCATTACTTAATAACCCTTTACTAAGTGTTCTTTATAATGATATCTCCTACAGTGCATTCTTAATAATTTTTGTTTGATGATCACCTCAATGTAGATATATGGTTTCTTGATGCATTCAGTAATTGTTTACAAGCCATTAAATCAAACAACCTTGGGGTTTGACTAGCGAGAATATAAATCTTTCTTGGAAATCTCTTCAAAGGTATTTGTTAATAATATTCATCTATTTATTATAATTTACATATCAAAAAATAACATAAGCAATAAATTAGATAAAAAAGACCTTAAAAATCAAAATATCACATTAATGGATGACTTCATATGATATATTTAAATTTCATATCATAATTTGAATATAAAGTAATTTGGAAACAAACAATTGACTTAGATTTTTGAATCATTATATTTTTACTATTAGATTCGTCATCTAGTGCATCTTAGTGTTCTAACAAGTGATCAACAATTATGCACTGTCTGTCATAGATTTACATCAAAATATAGAGGTAAGTATGTATTTTATTATTTGTTAACTGTATGAATTTATTTATTAGTATCAATATACTCTCTTTATCCTAAGGTAGTTTTATTTATTATTATATCTATTTAACATAGAATCTCTAGGGTATATTTGAGGGTTGTCTAGTTCCCTTCATATTTTTGGTGAACTTGACATATCTTGCACCTCATAAATTGACTTCATTATTAGGATATATTCTTATACACTAAGTTTTTTACACTTTCTATTTATGGTTGTATAATATTTTTTCAAAGATTTGATTAGGGTTCGGATACACCCTATTGGTCTATCTTCATTACTTTATCTTGATTAGGGTTTGACAATTTTTCATTTCATGTCTATTTTATCCCTACTAACTATCCTTTTAGTGACTTCGATTCATAATTATATCACTTACCATGGATTCTTACGAATGTTTACTTCACGGTTACATCAATTTAAATATCAAGGAGTGTATAGTGTTTCTATTTTTTTATCACTTCATATCCTAAGATTCTTTATATTGTAACTTTCTTTCATTTTGATGACCATCTTTGTTATATTAGTCAATTATTTTAATAGTCATCTACTTTCTACTCTTTCAACGATTTTGTTAAATTTATCTTACCCTTTTGGAGTACTTTGTTTAATTGTTTTTGATTATATAAGCAACATTTACAGGGTGTTGTACCCTTTACACGATAAGCCCAAAGGTCAAAAAAGGAGCAAGACCATTAAACAACAATTTTTTTTATAATAATAGCATACAAGAGACATAGACACAACCAAGACCTAATGACTAATTGTCTAAACTCTCCCATTTTTTAACCAGGAGGTTGAACACATCTTCCCTGATCCAATTGGGGCCTTCATCCGTGGTTTTATTGCCCATTTCTTCTTTCACCACATCTAAGAGTGTAAGAGCCGACTTGTGAATCATCTTGATAGTGAATCGGACCAGGTAGTTGACCTTTTGATTCAACTTAGCAACCTGCTCCTACAACACACTAAGCTCATCCACCTTGTCACCCTTTCTTTGGATCTCCGCTTCAGCACCAACCCTAGAATCCGAAGACCTGGTGGAGTCATTATGAGTCTTCTTATTCAAATCAGAGAAATGACTAGGATCTTCTATGTGTCCTTTATCTTTCCACTTTTCAGGAGCTTTAGTGCCTTCAATATTGCTATCATTATGCTCTAAGCTACTGGAAATTTCATCAATAGGGGTCTCCTTCTTATGCTTCACCAACCTATGGGACCTTCTCACACTCGTCTACTCCGTCCCCATCTCAAAGCTAGCAACCACCACTGTATCCCCTTTAGAGTCTTTTTCCTCAGTGAATTTACCTTCCTCGAGAGCTGGAATAGTACTTTTTTTAATTGTTATTGATGATACATGATTGTTATTTTAGTGAGATTAATAATCATGTAGCCTTACCTATTAGCGACATATCTATGGATAGTAATTAACGTGGCTTACATGTTAATGATATGTTGGATGAGGGTAAATCTTTAGCATCTCATTTTATTTTGATGGATATTATTTTTTCCTATGATTAGATTACATGATTGTATTATTAATATTAATGAGGATTTATTCTATTACTTCTTTGATAGCTTTAGTGATGATTATTCAAGTTATAAGTCACTATCACTTTGTAAAATTATGATTTCTTAGGTGATGTTACCTTAGAAAAATGATGACTAAATTTAAACTTACTTTGAGTGATAGAGAGTATTAAGGGTTTGATTTATATCATGTGTTTTATTATTCAATATTACATTTAAATTTGTAGCTTAGTTGAAGATATATTGAACTTTTCTTTATCTCTTTCTATTTGAACCTTTAATGTGTGTACCTAATGTTGATATGTTTAAATTTATTTATACTCATTTGGGATTTATATTTTTTAGCAATTGAGTTATTTATTCTCTTAAGTATTAGCTACATCACAAAGATACCTAGTTTATTAATATAGCATGATGTTGTTCGTACATATGAATGGATGGCTATACGATGCATATATAGATGATGAACCTAATAGAATACTATCTATTCATGCATCTTAAACATAAAAAATATAAAATACCAAGGAGAGTACCCAATAAAAGTAGATTTAGAAGAGATGATATATAATAAAAATTAGATAATTTACAAACACTTTGACATGACAAGTCACAAAAAAAATCATAAAAGAGTGTATTTTATGATTACACTTGGTTGAATTTTATATTCTCCAAGTTAAAATTTTTACAAGCTAAAGAAACCTTTCATAAATATACTTACATTATGATCTACATATTTATCAAAAAAAGAATTCCTTTATTAATGTATTGGATTCTTGAAGTGGTAGGATAACACCAACCAAGGGTTGTGGTCCTTTCTCTTAAATTATTCATGGGACCAAATGAAATATTGTAATATAGGTGCTTTATTTAAAATTTGTGTGAACATAAAGCACTATCCTATTTGTAGGTCATCTTATATTTTATTTGAATTCACATATTTTTTAAAATACGCGATTGGAGCCTATATGAATTCCATCAAAGGGGGTGAAATTAAAATACTTAAAATTAAATCAAACCTCTAATAAAATCTTCTCAACACCTTTGAAAAAATTAACAATAAGTAATTTACTTCCCATTTTGAGAGATCTCGTGAATTTATTAAAAAATACTATTTTTTAAGTATGTCACCATTAGCATTATATTTTTTAAAATTATAATATGCATTATGTTTTCTAATATTATTATTTTAAATTTTAGAATTATTGTAGGTATGTCATAAAAATCAATGAATATTCATTATTTTAGGAAAAATAACATAGTTTCTTAAGAAAAAACATAAAAAATTATGTAACACTCCACATGTATGTTTTTTTATCTCAATGATCATGTCCTTGGTCATCACTTAGTATACTCTAATAGTGTCACATGTGCACATATATCATCATACACTCTAATACATACTAATACTAGGATACACTAATAAGTTCTTATCCAAATGAAATGTAGTCGCAACTATAATTAACACAAGGACGATGCATGATTCTATGATAAACTAGAATATGTATAGTTAATTGCAACTTATCAAATATCATTCTATAGTTAATTATCAATGTATAATTAAAAACTTCAACATGATCTCAAATAATTTACCATATTGTCTTACCTACAAACTCTTTGTAGTTTAATAACACATTAAAGTTTTGATATTTTTGTACTTGACAATTTATGGTATAAATGAAGATTATTATTCATGCATAGAAAATACATAATTCTATTACATTAATGCATTACAAAATATATATATATTTAGCAAAGTGGACAAGCCACAATAATATATTATATATTAAATAGAAGTGTTTACATAATTCCTAGTTGAAAGGGCATACCGGTAGGAAAGAACTAGGAAGAAAACCTTCGGTTATAGCCTGTTCGATACATATGAATAATACAAAAAGTGCAATTACAAAATTATCCCATATAAAGGATGAAGGTAGCAAGGTCCAAAAACTGGTTACAGTGACGCCACCTTGGAACTATTAGGGATTCAAATAACTGAAGCCTAAGATGTACTTACCTGACCAGAGCAAAATTCTACCAAAAAATAAAAATAACCTTCCACCTTCTGAGCTACTCTTCCATGCGTTTTGCCAAAAAATATTAATACCTATAATATTTAATAAATAATTAAAAGTATTTATTTGAGTGATAATTTATCCATCTAAAGTATTGATATCTTAACCATCTCCCTTACAAAAAAATATTTCATTTCTAGGTATGTGCAGGATCATGATGGGCCATAAAGTGGTGATATGTAAGTGATATGATGGCCCATGTGGCTGACGACTTTATTTTTACCCAAAATTGATGAAACAAAAAGGGTTTTTAAAGAATATTCTCAGCTTTCCATTAATATAAATTATGCTTTACTTTTAATTTAATAAATAATTATTATTCATTTTCTATTTGAATTATGACTAAAGTCTTGATTGATAGGATGATTGAAAAACATCTATAGATTTCAAATGGTATCACATTTTTTGAATCTAAAACATGCGTCACATTTTATGCTTTGCATACTATAGGATTAAAAAAAGAAAAATTAAATATCATGAAGTTTTGACCAAGTTAAGGTGGTCAGACATACGAGTTTTTATATTTTTTAAAAGTTGTAATAAAAAATTCATAATTAATTATTTACTTGAAAAAAAATTACAAAAAATATGCATCACATCGGGACATGAGTCCTCTACTTATATCTAAAATTTTATAAAAAAAATATTATCATTTTATTGTGGTTAGGGTGGTCAGATAGACACCTACTTATTTTTTCCCTGAAATTTAATTACTACTTCATTGAAATTTCAAATTTTCACCAAATATATATTTTTTAATTTTTAAATAAACCTAGTAGTTTAGAAACTAAATTCAATTTGATATAGATTCTATTCTTACATATTTTTTAAATAATATAGATAACTCATTCAATTTTTTACGTCAAGTTGCCTAACTCTAATTTTCTGAATTTTCATTGCCACTTAAGGGCCTGTTTTTTCCATGATTATCCTGCACATACCCTTCTACATGTTTAGTTATTGCATGCTAAATATGATTTATATCCAAAATAAAAATATAACTATATGAACATTAACTAATATTTATACTATTTATTTAAACGAACTAATTTCTATACAATCATGTTTTGTATCCATATATTTGTTTTTATCCATTAAAAACCACAACTATGTACTATCACCTACCTATATAAATCATTAAATTAAACATAGTAAAGATATTATTGGTGGTTAATGTAATGATGGAAATATGGTGCTCCACATTTTAGGAGATGAAGCACAATGATGGGCTCCTATTTCACTATTATTACATTCAAGGAAACCCTAGAGATCTCAATCCGAAGATATAAATGGGAAAGAGATCTGCTAAACGTTGTCCTAGGGTTTGATTAATGACTAAAAGGGTGTTCACCACCAAGCCAAGGATTGGAAAGACAAATGACATGCAAGATCTAATTGTCAAACTTAATGGTATGCAAAACTACAAAACAATGACCTAGAAATGAATGCAAAATAGAATAACAAACTGGGAGATTAGAGGTGTGCACCTGGAAGTTTGTAGGAGCTTGAATGGAGGTCTAAAATGCTGAAAAATATAGAAATTAATGCATACTGGGACTCATACGCTAGGCTAGGTGATTCAGTCCCAGATCAGGGTTTCTACGAAGGAATAAAGATCTGGCAATGACAAGTCTTTAACTCTTCAAAATTGCAAATTTGAATGTATTGGGACTCATATGCCAGAAGTGGCGTATCAGTCCAATTTGACTTTTTTGGAAGATCAGGATCTAAATCTACTCTTCAATCTCCACCTTGTCTTCTTGAACTATTTTTTGGATCTGAATTGTTGAATTCTACTCTGTAGATTTATTTTAATAATCTTGTAAAAAATGTGGTAACTTTGACAACTTTTCAACCTTCACAACTTCTTTCCAATCTTTCTCTTCAATATTTCTTCAACCTAGATCTGAGAGTCACACACTAAAGAGAGGGGAAAATGTTGTTTTGTTAGTGGAAAGGGGTTTTCCTTGGTCAAACATTTTTCTGGTAATCAAACCTTGTAATGAAATCAAATGAGATAAGGGAATGATGAATGAACAAAATATAATGTTGCAACTCACCAAACCCTAGTAATAAAGTGTTGCAAACATGTATGAAGTGGCTCCAATGGATGTATATCTTGACTCTTGCTTGAATGATATGGATCTTGAATTGAATGCTTTCTTGAATCATGAAACCCTACATCACAATTGTTAGCTCAAAAAAAAAACACGATGCATGATGAATTTGACATGATACTTGTTACTTGAATAATGCTCCAAAAAACTTGATAAATAACTCTTGAAAGCTCTTGAATTCTATTTTAAACACTTGAATTCCCTCATGAACTCAAATTCACTAGAATGAATGCTCTCATGAAATTCTTGGAATAAAATGAGTGAAATAACCTTGTATTTATACTTGTTTATGCCAAATTTCTAAAAATTACAACACTAGAAGCTGACATCAGATCTAGGAAGATAAAATCCCACCAAGAATTTGAATTAAATTTAATTTTAAGCCACACCAGACTCATACACTAGAAGTGGCATATGAGTCCCATTAGGCTAGGCTATGGGACACGTTTAAAAAAAAAACCTTAGATTCATGTGAAATCCAGATCGGGCCCCCAAAACTTAGGTGAGGCCCATATGCCCAAGGTGGTGTATGATTCACAAATAACTAAA
Source organism: Sequoiadendron giganteum (assembly GCA_007115665.2). Classification (NCBI taxonomy): domain Eukaryota; kingdom Viridiplantae; phylum Streptophyta; class Pinopsida; order Cupressales; family Cupressaceae; genus Sequoiadendron; species Sequoiadendron giganteum. The sequence continues at coordinate 303,374,300 of CM021108.1, read as the reverse complement.
TATAAGCCATACAATCCAAAAACACCTAAATTATGATTATATGTTGGTTTATGTCAGGATTATCCTTAGAAAGATACATTAATTAAGTCTTGTGGATGCAAAATAAGGCCAAATAAGACATAAAGAAGCCCCATTAATTAATGAAAATCCTAGATAAGTGTGAAAGTGTGTTACAACACTTTAGAACACCCTATATAAGGCATAACTAGGTCCATTTAGTTTACAAGAGTCCAAGACCTAATGTGAATGCATTAAACACATTACAACACTAAATCAAGGCAACATATTAAGGAGTACATTTTCCATCATTACATCTTGCCCCCACTTTAGTAAGAGGAGTGACTTTCTTCAAACTCACACTAAAGTAGACAAACTTGCATCAAGAGGGGTTCAAATGTACCAATGCTAGTTAGAAAGGATGACAACGTTCAAGAGGAATGATCAAGCCCCTAGGATCAAGATCCCACAGGAAATTAACATATGCACAAATGAACACACATGAAAATGATATAAGGAGAAAAAACTAGGAACAAGCATACATTGCCAAAGACAAAAAGGAAAACCAAAAAAAAGGGATTGATCAAGCTTCAACTGTTTGTCCATCGCGATGTGGATCAGATCTAGGTTGTTTTTCCGAAAAAGCATGCTCACTCTAAGGAAATGAAAACCTAGGCTATCCACTAGGTGAGTATCCAAAGAGGTGAGACATATACACACATGGCCAATACGTGCTCACACATACAAACAAGTGGCTATGGGAAATTCATGCCTAAGTTTAGCTTCCTATACAACCAAACCAAAGCTATACCTCCTGATAAGTTCAATAAGGAACCACACAACAATGAACTTCAAAATTAATGAGGAAATAAAAGATTCATATGCTTGAAACTCATGAACAAACAAGATGGCTCCATATACATGCAAAGTGTGTTAAATGCAAGGTGTCCACATAACTGAAATTTCAAATGCAATTTAGGGAACATTCAAAGGAGTTTTTCTTAGTTCATGTAAAGTATTAACTTAGGGAACATTGTGCCTAACATCTCCAAGAGAGGACCAATTGAAGAATAGAATATTCACAACTTAGGGGATGTAGTGTGTCACATCAAGCCACTAAGAGGAATATAATATGCTAAGAGAGATCACACTCTCGAGGGACATCACACCTAATATCACCACAAAGCGAAAGATGCATCGCATGAAGTAAGAATAATACACAATGAAACATGAAATGCAAAAGAATAATTCCAATGTATGCCCTCACTTTAATTAAATTCCTAAACATCATACTATGATCAATTAATTTAAAGTATAAAATGATAAATGCTAAAAATAAAGAAGACACGGGAGCTAATTTGGAAAGCCCTATGCCAAGTCATATGTTTCCAAATAAAGCTACATTATGAAAAAGGAAAAGAGGGGTTTCCCTCAAAATAAAACTCCAAACACATGAGGGATCCATTGATTTGGGGTCAGTATTTTCTTGCTACAATGTTTTAAGAGAGCTCAAAACTATCATCATTCTCCAAATAATCATAGAACTAGAAGAATGAGACAAAGAGAGTGAAATAAAAGAAAGAACTTTTGGGCCAACATGGAAGAGACATGAATGTCTCAACGCCTTGCGTCATCTCCGAAAATAAAATGGGTATGTGGAGGATCATGATGGGCCAAAAAGTGGCGATATGTAAGTGATATGATGGCCCATGTGGCTGATGACTTTTTTTACCCAAAATTGATAAAACGAAAAGGTTTTTTAAAGGATATTCTCAGCTTTCCACCAATATAAATTATGCTTTACTTTGAATTTAATAAATTATTATTATTCATTTTCTATTTGAATTATGACTAAAGTCCTGATTGATAGGTTGATTGAAAAACATCTATAGCTTTAAAATGGTATCACATTTTTTGAATCTGAAACATGCGTCACATTTTATGCTTCACATACTATAGGATTAAAAAAAATTGAATTTCATGAATTTTTGACCAAGTTAGGGTGGTAAGACATACAAATTTTTATATTTTTAAAAAGTTGTAATAAATGATTCATAATTAATTATTTACTTGGAAAAAAATTACAATTTTTTTTGCATCACATTAGGACATGAGTCCTCTACTTATATCTAATATCTTATAAAAACATATTATCATTTTATTGTGGTTAGGGTGGTCAGACAAACACCTACTTATTTTTCCTTGAAATTTCAAATTTTCACCAAATAGATTTTTCTTTTTAAAAATAAACCTAGTAGTTTAGAAACTACATTCAATTTGCTACAAATTCTATTCTTACATATTTTTGAAATAATATAATAACTTGTTCAATTTTTTACGTCAAGTTGCTTAACTCTGATTTTTTGAATTTTCATTGTCACTTAAGGGCCTATTTTTTCCATGATGATCCTGCACATACCCAAACATAAGACAAATGAAAAAAAAGATAAAGGAAAAAATTTGGGTCAACACAAAAGAGACATGAACATCTCGACACCTTGCGTCATCCCCAAAAGGAAAACACAAAGAGAAGACAAAGATAAAGGAAAAGGTAAAAAATTATGGCATAGAGAAGAACGTAGGTACAAATAGAGGAATGCCACAAAGAAAGAGAGATGCATCAAACAAAACATCATAGTGGATCACATTACACACATACAATCACACAAAAGAAAAAGAAATAATGTAAAAGACTAGTAAAGAACATGTGATTCAACCTATTAGTAGGTCATCTGCATCCCAATCATGTTCATCGTATATAGAAGGCGGGAAACCAACCAAAGGGACAATAACAAGTTCCTAACTAGGGTCATTACCAAGTTCAACACTCTTCTTAGGAGAAATATTGTTTAATCTCATAGAAGAGGGAAACAATGTGTTTAATTTATTATGAACCTCTTCATCTATTCTAGCAATCTCCTCGTCATCATCTAAATTAATCACAACACCTGAGGTTGACTGATAATGTCCAAAGAAGTTTTTTTCCCTGCTATGGTTGGTGTATAGGATCTTTTTGTTGTAGCGAGGGAGACTCGTCGTGCATTGCTTCAGTCAAGTTTGGATTTTGATTTTCTTTTTTTGTTTCTTCGTAAATCTTTCAAGAAAGAGCACGATGCCTATGCTTATGCTCTCTAGCATTTATATTTCTTTTATTATGACTATCAAGTTGCATTTGTATAGGAGTGGGTTTATCAACGAGAGGTTTCTTTTCTTCCCTAAGGGGAGGAATGAAAGGAACCATGGAAGGTTGGTCAACCACTTTCTCTTTAGCTTTGTAAATTGCTTTAGCTTAGGAGGTAGAATGAGATTGCTTTCATTTTTTTGGGTCTTTTGTAGGAGGTAGGTGAAGGATCTATCTTAGGTTGGTCTTGGTTTCTTGGAATGTCTTTAGAATCAATCATGGTTTCATCAAGGATTGTAGGTTCGGTCATAGGTTGAGGCATGTTTTGAAGGGATAGTTTTGCTATGCATTTTTCCTTGAAATTTTGATAGGATTTGAAAAATAAGTCTTCTCAAGGTTTAATAGGTTCCAAAGGATCAAGCCAAAAGAAATCTTGTGAAAAGTTCCCACAAGAAGAAAACGTGTTAAATCCACTATGATGCATGGTAAAGATTTCATTGTCAAAGGGAAACTTTAAGAATTTATGTACAACTGATGGGACGACTTCCATGGAGCGTAGCAATGGGTGACCAAGCTTCACAAGAAATTTATCCGATGTTGAAATGATGGAGAATGAGACATCTAGTGTTTTCGATTCTATTTGTAAAAGTAAGGTGATCGATCCCATCGTTGGGAAAATGAAACCATTATGCATATTTATCCATGCTTTCAGTTTTTCATATTTTTCTTCATAGAGATCATGCACAAGTAAGAATTCCTCGGTGATCACATTCTCCCTATAGGCGGGATCACTTAATATCCCATTAGTGGGATTATCAAAGATTCGACCAACTATGTAAAGAGGACCATCAGGTCCATGTTTAAGTATATCTTTAGAAGAGGAAGCGATATCAAGAGGCTTTTTAGTTCGGCCCTTAAGAGGTTGAGTTTTGATTAATGCAATCAAACCATTTTTAATATTATCCATGGGACCCTATTCAATGGTATTCATAGGACTTTATTGAATTAAATCCATGTTCTCATCATCTGTGTCAACATTCATCACATCATTCTTTGAATTTTCACTAGCTTTGACAAATGAAATACTATGTTTAGGCATGGGGTTGGTAAATATTTATAAATTTTTGTTAGGAGGGGCGACAAGATTATTTCCTTGATCATTAGCAGTGCCAACTGAAAGATGAATATAATCAATGAGGTCTTGCACAAGATGTTTAAGACACTTACAATGTTCTGTGTCATGTCTATTTTGTTAGTGATAATGGAAATAAGAATTCAATCTAAAGTTTGAAGATAGAGGCTTATTAGGATCGAGAGTCTTGAAGGGAGGTAAGGTGATCATATTCTATTCTAAAAGCTGACATTATGTTATGGAGGGTATTAGGTAGGGGAGTGAATTTTCTAGTTGGATTCCCAAATGCAAAAGGAGTTGTCTTCCTTATAAAATCCACTTAGGGATCAACATGTTGAGTTGTTTGTTGAGGGGGATTTAGTTGAAGGAAGCCTTTATTTTGTTTTCTAAAAGGTTGTTAGTTGTTTTGGTTTATGGATTCAAACTTATTAGGTTAGCTAGAGGTGGGTTTTGTTTCACAACTACTAACCGAATTTTGATAATCACGAAGGGTAGTAAAAACGTGCACGAAGGAGGGGAACTTCATCATGGTAAGCTTATCTCGTATCTTACTTTACAAGTTCTTAATGAACATCCTTTGAAGGTGAGGGTCAAGAATCTTTACATCAATTTTTGAGTAAACCGATTGATATAGTGAAATAAAGTTTATAATATTTTCATCATATTTTTGCTTACATTTCATCAAATCAGCCAAAGTCATCTTAGGAGTCATATGCACTTGGAAATGGTTTATAAAGGCCTCGACAAGTTCTTTGAATGAATGGATTGAGTTGTTTGGTAATGGGAAAAATTATTCTAAGGCGGTATCCTTCAGTGATATAGGGAAAAGCTTAGCCAAGAGCTTATCCTCAAGAATAAAGTCATTACATAAGGCAGTATAAGTGGAAACATGGTTAGAAGGATCTCCTTTGCCCCCATATTTATTGAATCTAGACACATCTATACCTTGTTGCATCGACATTCTTAAAATATCCAAGGATAAGGGATTTATTTTGAGATAATACGTAGGTTGGCCATTTTGATTTCGATTTATGGTGGAAACTTGCATTGGAAGGGATGAAACAGTTTGCAAAATTTGATTTATGAAAGGGTCATTGTTTGAATTTTGAGATGGAGGTGAATAAGTAAGAGGTGTGTATGTGTTCGAGGGACAAGTGAATGGAATACTTATAGGAGGTAAAGTGGTAGGAGATATGACTTGTGATGCCAGAAAGGTACTAGGGATGCTACTGGAAATACACAAGGAAAGAATCACATTACTAGTAGGTTGCATTGTTGTTGTAACTTGAGGGTTGGTATAGAGGAAATTCTTGTGGGAGGATGGATTTGAATTCTTTCTTGACTCAAGTAGCATTGTTCGAAGGTAAAGAAAAAATAGTGTTTGAGGTAAGATGTGGTCTAAAAATCTAAATTATGTTATGCATAAGGTAAAATCCTTCACTCTCAATCATGCGATGTATGTTATCTATGGTAGGGATAGAAGTGGTTGAAATGTTTTCAGTACTTATTTGATTTTGTAGGTTTTCTAAGTATTCATGAATTTGGATTATGTTTTCTTGTGGAATACTAGCAACTATTGTTTCAACATGTGTCACACTACTTGAAGGCAAAGAGTTGTTAAGGGTATGGTCAGTACCTAGTGAACTAATATCAACACTAGTAGTGAAAGAGCTAGACAGCCCAAGATCCACAACGATTGTGCTATTGTGGGATGACATGAGTCTCGAACTTCATCTCACTATAGTATTAGCATTAGGACACCGAGTAGAAAAGCTCATACAAGAGAAAATCTAGGAAATACAAGATGTAATAAACACAAGATAAATGCTATGATCTAATTCAAATGAAATTAAGCTAAATGAAATGATAGAAAGTAACAAAAAATATGAAAACTGAAACATAGAAACAAAGAATTTAATGCTAGAAAATGTAGTTTAAAATTTGAAATGGGACTAAATCGCCTAGAGGGGCGTATGAGGCCCAAACAAGGTTCTTTCAGTGGTTTGAATATTGAATGAAAGTCACCACAGAATACCCTAAAAGCAAGAAAAACTACCTATACTATGACTAAATCGCCCTAAGGGGCGTATGAGTCCTAGATGAGGGTTTCTGCACAAATTTTAGAAAATTTCAAGTGAAAGTTATGTTTTTTTGGTTTGTATGATGTCTAGGCTAAGTGCAAATACAAATTTTAATTCAATTTTAGTGATGCAAGAGACAAAAATGCAACTTATATGCACTATCACTAATGTAAGATTTAGAAACCCTAGATGCCAATTAACTAATGCAAACCCTAATGCAATGTTAATGCAAGCTAGATCTAGGATGATGATGCACTCCAAATCAAAATTAAGATGTTCTAAATGTAGGTTAACCAAAATGTAATCATGGAAATAGGGTGATCCACCTTTTAGGAGATGAAGCACAACAATGGGTTCCTATTTTTCTATTATTACATTCAAGGAAACCCTAGAGATCTCAATTCTAAGATAGAAAAGAGATTTGCTAAAGGGTGTCCTAGGGTTTGGTTAATGACTAAAAGGGGGTTCACCACCAAGCTAGGGCTTGGAAAGACAAATTACATGCAATATCTAATTGTGAAACTTAATGATATACAAAACTACAACAAATGACCTAGAAATGAATGCAAAACATAATAACAAACTGAGATATTAGGGGTGTGCACCTAGAAGTCTATAGGAGCTTGAATGGAGGTATGAAATGCTAAAAATACTAAAATTAATGCAGACTAAGACTCATACGCTAGGCTAGGTGATTTAGTCCCAAATTAGGGTTTTTGGGGAGGAATAAAGATCTGGCAAAGGAAAGTCCCGAACTCCTGAAAACTGCAAATTTGACTATATTGGGACTCATATGCCAGAAGTGGTGTATCAGTCTAGTTTGAATTTTTTAGAAGATCAGGATTTGAATCTGCTCTTCAATCTCTACCTTGTCTTCTTGACCTAGTTTCTGGATCTGAATTGTTGAATTCTGCTATATAGATTTCTTTTAATGATCTTGTAAACAAGGTGGCAAATTTGACACCTTTGCAACCTTGACAATTTCTTTCCAATCTTTCTCTTCAATATGTCTTCAACCTAGATCTGCAAATCAAATACTAAAGAGAGGGAAAAATGTTATTTTGTTAGTGGAAAGGGGTTTGCCTTAGTCAAACCCCGGTTTGGTAATCAGACATTATAATGAAATCAAATGTGATAAGGGAATGATGAATGAACAAAATGTAATGTTGCAACTCATCAAACCCTAGTAATAAAGTGTTACAAACATGTACGAAGTGACTCCAATGGATGTAGATCTTGACTCTTGCTTGAATGATATGGTTCTTGTAGATCTTGACTCTTGCTTGAATGATATGGTTCTTGAATTGAATGCTTGCTTGAATCATGAAACCCTACATCATAATTGTTAGCTAAAAAACAAGCATGATGCATGATGACTTTGACATGATGCTTGATTCTTGAATAATGCTCTAAAATGCTTGATAAACAACTCTTGAAGGTTCTTAAATGCTCTTGTAAACACTTGAGTTCTCTCATGAACTCAAATTCACTATAAGGAATGCTCTCATGAAAGTCTTGGATTAAAATGAGTGAAATAACCTTGTATTTATACTTATTTATGCCAAATTTCCTAAAATTACAACACCACAAGCCAACATCAGATCTATGAAGATAAAATCCCACTAAGAATTTGAATTAAATTTAATTTTAAGCCACATAGGACTCATACACCAAAAGTGGCGTATGAGTCCAATTAGGCTAGGCTATGGGACACGTTTTTTCAAGAAAATATTAGATTCATGTGAAATCCAGATCAGAGCCCCAAAACTTAAGTGGGACCCATACATCCAAGGTGGCATATGAGTCACATATCACTAAATCCAGGCCATACAATCTAAAAACACCTTAATTATGATTGGATTTTGGTTTATGTTAGGATTTTCCTCAGAAAGATGCATTAATTAAGGCTTGTGGATGAAAAATAAGGCCAAATAAGGCATAAGGAAGCCCCATTAATTAATGAAAACCCTAGATAAGTGTGAAATTCTGGTACAAGACTTTACAACACCCAAATTTAAGGCACAACTAGGTCCATTTAGTTTACAACAGCCCAAGACCTAATGTGAATGCATTAAACACATTACAACACTAAATCAAGGCATCATATTAGGGAGTACATTTTCAATCATAATAGTTAAAATTATATTATCTATACCTTTAATTGAGTTAGAATAAGAAAACCCTTGTATGTTTAACACATTTGTAATATCATTAGAACTATGAAAATGCAAATGTGAATACATAGTTCCTTTAGAGGATATAAAAAATATTTGAGCCTAAGTTCAATATTATTTACCAAGCTTTAATAAGAACCTTAACTCTCATTCCTTAAGCTATCTATCCATGTAAACACTATGACATACATAAGTTTTCTTATAATATTTATATATGGAGAATCGTATGTGTCCTCTAAAGACTCTGTTGAATTTGGATACCACTCAGAATTTAATAAGGTTTCTAGTAGTAAAGGGATACTTATATGATTACTTTCATGCATGTCATAAGACCTAAAATATATTTCAATATGTTTCCTCTAGGTTAACTAAGACTGTAATGCCTCACCAAGTAACCCTAAAGGAAGTTGTAATTAACATCATAAGCGAACCAATTTTTTTTTTTTAATAAATTGTATTTAACATACACATTCACTTACTAGTTAACAACAACCTCTAAGGCTACAAGGTTAGGATTACTTAAACCCACACATACATATTACATACAACCATAGCATTATGAACCTTATGATATAAACATCATACATCATAAGAATACCACATAACATAATAAGATAATCAACCAAGATACAATCTCATAAACATTATCTTAATCCAATAGATACATCACTCATTCCCAGAATGAGGCAATAGTACAAAAGATTACAATTACAAAATTCCACTTCATAAACATAAGAGGGATAAAATAACTTATACAAGTTAAAATATTACAATGCAAGAAATTACAACAAGAACCACGAGTTGTCCATCTGGATGTCTCGCCACCAAGTACTTAAGATCGATGGGGATCCAATGGTTTTGGTGCATGTTTCACCCTACCAATGTAGTACCTAAAGGCCCACCCCCCATGCTAGGAGATAGTAACAAAGTAACATGGACAAAGATTCTACTACCTCTAACCAAAGGCAAACTCATACTGACTCATACTGTTATAACCAACCAAATGAATTAACAAGTACAACTCATTCACCATACAAGTACGAATCAAGTACTACTCAAGTACAATACAAGTACAAATCAAATACAATACAAGTACAACTCTAACATCACTGACATAGGTCACATTGCTTCTAGACATAAAGTAGATCAAGTATGTTCAAATAACCATACACATAAAATAATTAACAACAGTTGTCATAGATAGAGTGTCATCGCAAGGTTTGTCATAAGATCTCCTCTAGGCATTCTTCATAGGCTCCGGCACATGTAATCCTGGTGGCCTCAACCGAATCTCGACACTCATACTCACTCATGCGGAATCAACTACCTCTCGTAAGAACTAGATAGTTGATCTTGCCATTCCAGGCCTTCTCACTCATTCCAAGTCTAAACAAGCCCTTGTGTCTATGAGTGAGGATTAAATTATCTTGATTAATGTGAAGTTAATCCTAATCTTCTAAGTACATTATTTTAATTATCACTTGTTTAAATCACTCCTGAAGGTTATCCAGTTTACCTCTTTGGGCTCTGACGCCTAACAGAAGCCACTCTTCTATTCGACAACACACATCCAAACAATCCACCAAGGGAACTACAAGTGCATACCAACTAGGCATCATAATCCACTCCAACACAAGGAGGATAGAAATAATAGAACTCACTCCATACATCTTGGAGGCAACAAACACATAGTCCACTCCTTTCACAGGAGGTAAAAAAGATCCCACTCCAAATATCTTGGAGGCAACAACACATAGTCCACTCCTTTCACAGGAGGCAACAAGATGAAACCACATCACAAGGTCACTCCATAGAAGGAGACACGGATCCCATAATCCGCTCCTAAACCAATAAGGTGCAAACATCCTCGTTCGTGAAAATCGGGTAAAACTGAAAAGACGCCATGCACTACCCAAGGGAAAACAACTGGATGGCACAAAGATTCAACAACCCTTATCCTCTAAGTTCTTCTGGAAGACTTATAATTTAGGACTAACACTGAATCCCAAAACCAACCATGCAACTTGACGACACAGCAACAAAAGCATTCAAGTCATCAATCAAATCTAATATTTGGATTTCCTAAATCCATACTCATTCAATAGGTAGTGTTGACAAGTCAAAGACACAATAACTAGATCATCTAAAATAATCATAACCTCTATTTCCCTTTTCATTATTGGAAATCTAAAACAATTCAACTTACTTCTCTTTACTGAATACAAAGAATTAAATCCTTTAAGATAAGCATGAGGAAGATACTACTTTTGGATATACTAAATCCATATCTCTTTCATAATCCAATCACAATGATTCAATTAATCTAAATAGAAATTAATAAATAACATAATTGATTGCTTCATCAATAAAACAACTTCTTAATTTACTTTTAAATCGACACAAATCTATGCAAGTAAACTCTTTCCATTTCCTAACCAAATCTTACATCTCATTCAATTTTCTATTCAACACATTCAATCACTTTAATATAATAACATATTGTTTCTCTATCCATTTTCCATATACACTAATCAATCCAATTTTAAATCTCTATTCAATAATATATTGCATTCTTTAAATCAAATATTTAACTCTTTCAATTAAACTTTAACAAGCCATTTTAAAATAACAATAATTTTCCATATGTTTATAATTTTAATTCCACTAATCTAATATACAAATTTTATTTAAAATAATATAAATAAATATAATACTTTAGTATTATAAATTATAATATAAAATATTATTAAATAATATTTTAATATTATAATAACAATACATAAAATATTAATATTTATAAATATCAATTTATTATTATTTTATTTTTAGAACAGCCATGGGAAAAATAACTTAACAACAGTCTCAAGTTTCAAACATAACTCAAAATCTACGATCTGGGTATTTACAATTTTTGGACAGGGGTGAGAAAATTTCAAAATGCAAAAACCCTTTAAATTTCTTGAAAATCCAGTTTGTAAAAGTGAAGTTATAGGCGACACAATCAGACCATTTTACCATGAAAATATAACTATACTGCAGATTTTAAAATCCGTTTTTTGACAATAAACAGAAAGTTTCATTTTTTAAAAACATTATAAATGCATTGTTCAATCTCTATGTTTGATTTCAATAACAATAAAATCAATTTCTCCAAATAATTTAAATTCAACTAAGGTTTTCACAATTTTCACTCAAGAATTTTCACAAGCAAAGGCTGTAAATTTATTTAATTCTTTTCTTCTAATATCAAGTTTGTTTTCTAAAACAGATTTAACAAACAAATCTTTAATCACTACTATTTAAAAAAAACAATCAAGAACAATAAAACACAAAGAGGAAAACCTGGTACAAGAAGCTACAGGAAGAGATGAATTTTTGATGCAAGCCTCCTCCAAAGATTTCCTGAATTTTCTTCAATCCTCCAATGAATCCAATCCAAAACCAACAAATGCAAACAATCTTTCCTTCAATCAATTCTACAATCAAACTTTCTTCAAACCCTTGTGCAAATTTTCCAAAATTTCTTCCCTGCTGTAAAAATGTATTTTTCTAAAAACTTTCTGCCCTAAAATTAAAACATGTATTCTTTATAAATCAAAAATATCTAATTCAACCCTAATTCACATTACATGCAAATTAGATATTTCAATTTCAATATTTACAACCCTAATTCACATTACATGCAAATTAAATATTTCAATTTCACTTTCAATTTCAATTTTCAATTTTAATTTCAATTTCACTTTTCAAAAACCCACTTTCAATTTAAAATGCAATTTCAAATAATAAATTAATTTCCAAAGTTGCAACCAATTTCCCAAATAAACATTTAATTACAATTTATAATTTAATTCCCACACATTGGAATTAAATTCCAAAATTAATTCTAATTCTTTTATTTCCTTTCATTCTCTTGCATCGCGTTTAATTAATTAATTTAATTATTTAATAACTAAATTCAACCCCTTGGATCAAATTTAATTAATTAAATAAACTAAATATAATTAATTAATTTAAGTATAAACTTTTATCCACATTGCATTATTTAAATTAAATAATCATCAACATGATTTAAATGCAATTATTCTAAGTCTTTATTTCCAAATCAATAATCCTTCAGAAATAAATAACATTAAAACAAGACAAATTATAACTCGACACACACAACTGACGACACACTAAGGTTAGGGCATAGACTTAACACATGTTACCTAGCTACTATCTCCTGTTCAACTTAACCGTTGGATCGACACGCTCAAACCTGTGAAACCAGGTGGAGTCGATGTCATGTACTTGCAATCCTGCAACCAAATAACCAACATCATACAATATATCCAGCATATAATACACACCGTGAAAAAAAACTTACGGATTCGTAGGGTGCTCGCAAGCGAATGATGCGAAACCGTCCTCTTCACCAATACACATCGAAACTGACACTTCCATCATAATTCCAATAATCTCATAATAACATCTCATGTTAACTCTACAACATCATTAATCCATAATACATGTGAAACAATAATCAGATAACTACATCCCACACTAATGTTGTCGCTCAATAGTAGTGATCAAATCATCATAACAAAATGTATCTAGTATCAAAGTAACTGCAACCAAACATAGCATAAAGCAACTTGAACAAGAATCAAAACGAAGGGGTATTACAAAGACTTCCTACTAGCCTTGTCTCTATGAATCTCTCCACTAACTATAAAAATTGAATTGCTTAGATCATTCTTATAAAACCTACTACACATATGAGCCTTGACTTATCAATTTTTTTTGAATGATAAGCATATCATTAAAAAACATATAATAATTATTAAACATGATCACCAACCTATTTTTAGTACACTCAATGATCAAATTTTCTTCATAAAAACTTAATTCTAACACATGCATCAAAATTTTGATAACACATACATGGTAATTTCTTTAACCCATATGTAGGTTTTTTAGTTTATGAACCAAATTTTATTTTCACTACACATATAATATTTAGTTTGAAATATTTTTATTTCCTCATATAAATATCTATGTAGGAATGTGGTGTTTATATCCATCTTGTCTAATTCAAAATAGCATGTTGTACATATAAATCATATCACTTTCTAAATTAAATCTTATTATACTACAAGTGAATAAACAAAAATAAATTTTATTCTTTCTATATTGGAATGCCCCTTTATGAAAAATATCTAATTCTACATCTCTAATGTACCATGTGGTTTTTGATTCCTCTTAAACACCCACTTAAAACCAATGTCTTTCCTTGCATCAATTAAATCTACAAACTCACTTGATTTGCACTATCACAATCCTATGATCGTCCCCTTCATGGTATTTATCCAAGAAATAATAGCACAAAAACTTGAGATAAATACCATGATCACCCTCAAGTATAATATGTTTTACACTATCATGATGCCATGATCACCCCCCTTCAAGTAATTTCCACTACTACAATCAAGTGTTTAATTAAAAAATTATTCAAAGTATCCCACTAAAACTAATTATATACATACAACAACACACTTCTCCCCAAGAGTTTAAAAAATACAATATCCATCTAATTTCACCACTAAAATTTCCATTTTTGATGCAAAATACCATGGCTATTTAAAAGGAACTAGTCTCTAGTACCTAGTTTTACAATTTAATCCCTTTTGACCGATAAACTAGGATATTGTATAATTTTATGCCAATTTCATATAATTATAATTATGTTTGTTATATTGATTTCATTATAAATATTAAAACAAGAACATGAAATAATATAGTTTGTAAATTGCATGAATATGCGACATATGATATAGGTGGCAGACCATTTCAATAAAAATGACATTAGAAAAAGGATAGTTACAATTATATTAGAATGAATTAATATCCAAGTATAATTGTCCTCTTTCAATGTTAATCTATAGAATAAAAATATACAATCTCTATGAAAGGCTTTCAAGAAATAAAAAATTAGTTACAATTGTTATATTCACCATTACAAATAATTAGATATAATCAATTATTCTAGAATCATAAATTTCTATCTAGCTAATTAGTATGTGGAATGCAAATCATCAAGTCATAAAAACATGATCCTAGCATTATGTTAGCATATTAAATATATATCAAATATGATTTTTGCACATGGATATTCACCACATATAGTTTTCCACTACATATAGAATTGGCCATAAATTTTTGACCATCTATACATGAATGATATACGGTAGGTTCTTGCATTATAACTAAAAACTAAAATGGATTGTAATAGTGGAAATAAATACTTGTTTGTTTCTAGTTATTGTAATACAAAATCCCTTCTTATATCATTATCATAGCATGCACTCTAACAATAATGTATGTGTACTTTCACTATCAAACTTTAGTAACTACTTTAACTTAGACGAGGTTTCGAGTCATCCAAATGAATTGTGGTTGAAACAATATGAAATTCGGGCTAAAATAAGGCTCAACAGTAAACCATGAAATTCGAAATTCATAGTAATTTACCACATAATACATTGTAGTCATCTAATAGTTTATGATTAAATGCTTCAATATGAACTAAAATAGTTCACAATCTTCTTTGATCTATCAACTATAATTAATTGATTAAAACACTATATAATTCCAAGATTTAAGATCTATAGTATTTATTTTATAATGAAATGACTAAATCCTACCATATCTTAAGCTAATGAAATTAGCTTATTGAATCAATATATTAGTCTTTTGTGTTAATTATAATATTATACTAGATTTTATGTTGAAGTGTTATAATAACTATGTGGTTATATGGTTTTTAATCATATTCTCCATCTATGACTATACTTATGGTATTAGATCTAGTTTTTCAATCCTATGACTGTTAGATATCATTTGATTATTAGAGCAAATTTTTAAATCTTATGAAGTGAGATAATGTGAAAATGACACAAACAACATTAAAACAAAATATTTCTACTCTATTTCTCCTGAAAAATAAAGACAACGTATAGTAGCCTAACTCCCAAGGTCCTGGTAGTTGGTTCTCAACTATCTGGTGTCACTCAATCGGTTCATGCAACTGTAATATTCAAAGGGCTTGTGCTAGTAACAAAAGAATGCAAGCAATGACTCATTCTATCGAACTGTTTTAGTAAATCAATGGGGTTTCAAACAAAAAAAAAAGATGGATCATAGGGTAAACCAGTAAAAATGAAAAAAAACTTATCCAGCATCTGGACATATATCTTCGACAATGAATGTTTTTCCAATCAGATCAAGAAAACCATAAGATGACACAATCTATAGAATAATCTATACCATTGCATACATTTTAGGTGCTTAATTAACTTCACAATTGCACATCACAAATACTTCAAGGATTTCAAAACAACACACATTCATTCATCATTAAGATTATAGATCAACGGACTTCAATAAATTCAATTCAATGATAATCTAACAAGATAATCCTTAAATCTGGTTTCTTCTAATGACTTTCATCACATAAGTAACTAGCATGCCTCAGCACAATCACTGGTATTCATATAGATTATAACTTATCAGCCTTATCAAGTACAACTCCATTCTAACACCATATTGCCTAAACTTGTAATTTTATTAACTGTAAAGTATCTAGTAATAATGTATCTTAGTAATCACTACAAAATTCTATCTCCTAATATCAGGTAAGCCAATTCTATTCTCAATTAGCTGACCCTTACAATATGATACCCAAAGGGTATTTATAGATATACAAAAATTCAAACTCCACTTCTATTTTAGGTCATCCACCCTTTTAGGAACTAAAACTCTCTTGGAAAATCAGATCAATTTGATCTTGAGTTCTTACATTAGACATTCAGTTAAACTGGAGAATATAAAATAGAAGAGAAATAAGGTCATGCGCTTCAAAAACTGTCAGTGTTGCATGCAACATGCAAAGAAGAAGAAAGTCATGCATGTAAGAGATTTACGCATTTGAAGCTAGATTTGCAATAAACTCATCATAACTGGCGAAGACTTGCTGTAATATATCTATTTCTGGCCCATCAACCCAGTTGTCCTCAAACTTAATTCACTTCAACTCTTCTGCAACAAACTCTCTCATACCTTTTATCTTTGTCAACTCTCTTCTAGTAGCTTTTATTTCTTCTTTGACATCCATTAGTCAATCTATCATCAGATCTTCTCCATCATCTCCTTTCTGCATGAGTCCTCTAAATCAATCATCCTGTTTCTCTTTGATCTGACTCAAAGGAATGCCTTCCTTAGTTAATACATTTACATCTACAATGATAGCAATGACTGCTTCCAGTTCCTCAAACTGTTCAGTCAGATTATTAATAGCCTCTTGAACCTCATTCTTATGTTTACACAAAAAATATGTCCTGAATCGGAGTATACAAGAGGTCTTCTCCACAAAATCCTTATTATCCTCCTCAAGTATTGATTGTTCAAGAAGAGTAATCAAAGGCAATGTATTAACTTTCTCCAATTTTTGACTATACTCTTTATACTCCTCTTCTTGTTTCTCCGATGCTTCAATATATTGCTGCATTTCTCTTATCAACTCCTCTGTGCTTTTGTAAACCTCAAAACCCTGAACCAAAACATCACTTACTTCCCGATTCAACTTGTCCACCCATCTTTCTACCATCTTCACTTTGCCTCTTACCTACACCAAATCATCTACCTCCTTTTTGCTTAACAAAATAGGAGTCTTAATGGCCGTTACCTGTTGTGATCTCGGAGAGGAAACACTTTTAAAAAATGAATGCAATTGATCCAACTGAGCCTTAAGCTCATCTTTCTTCTGTTTATCTTTTATCATTCTTCACTTGGTTGTTGAAGCCACCACATCAATTAGGTTCATCTGCTGATTCCTAGTGGGCCTTCCCAAGTTGACAATACTCAACTAATAATCTATTAACTGCATGTCCCCTACCTCCTTTTCTATCATTGGCATGGCACACTCAACAAAAATCTCTCCTTTGTTCGTGAGTCTGGTAGAGTGTAGGATCTTTGCCTTCTTTTTAGGCCTCTCTTTGTCAATCTCCTTGATCATATCCTCGCAATCGAGAGGTTGTGAAGGTGTTACTGCCCTTTTCTGTAGGTCCAGTTTTAACCAAGTGGGAGCACATGGAGCAGTAATCATCACAGAGGAAGAGGAAGCAATAGTAGTAGAAGGTGGCTACACATTCACTTGGGGTTGAGAATCAACCCTTGATTTCTCTTGTTGTTCTTGCACTATATGCATCTGCACAAGCCTTTCAACCTCTTCCCTATCTTTTTGTTCATGTATCTTTTTATCTTTCTCTTCTTTCTTCAACCTCTCTTCCTCCAATCGATCTCTCTCCACTTTTTCCCTTTCCAATCTTTCCTTTTCTATTATTTCCTTATCTAGACCTTCCTTTTCCAATTTCTCTTTCTCTAAAGCCTCTAGTCTTTCTCTCTCTAGTCTTTCTACCTCTAAAGCCTTAAGTTTTTCTATCTTTTCTTTTTCTTCTTGTTGCTTCCTAACCAGCTCTTCGACATCCTTTTCCTTTCTTAACCTTTCTGCTTCTTCTTCTTTTTGGCGAGCTTCCTCTGCAAGTTTTAACTTAGCAACCAAGATTTCTTTCTCCCTCCTATTTCTTGCCTTCTCTTCTTCAAGGTCATGAATCTTTTGTATTAATTCTAACTTGTCATTCTCTTCTTTAACCTTGAGTTCATATTATTGTTGCCTTTTCTATCTCTCTACTTCATCAGTTGCTGCCTTAGCTTCAATTTGTTTGGCTTTTAAATGTTGCTGGTGCAGTATAGCATCAGCTTGTGCCTTGGCATCAATTTCCTTTTGTTTCTCTAAGGCTGCAGCCCTTGCATCAGAATGCTTTTTCGCCTCTTCAAACAACGTCCATTGATCCTCTGGTGTTAAAATCTACTCAGTATCCTCCTCTAGATGCATATTTTCTTGCATATCTTTTTTTGACACAGTCTCATCTGAATCTATCCCAACATCATGAGTTTCTTTCTCGACTTCTTTGTCCTTTGCAATTTCAGACATACTATGAAGAGCACCCTTTGGAACTTCTTTACTCTGCTTCTTCCCAAGTGGGACTTGTGCGGATGATTCACCTAATGTAGGTGTTGAAACAATCAATCCCTTTTGAACATCCCCTTCTTGTGTTTCCTCTTCATCATCTATCGCCTCAAGTTCTATCTCTTCAATGTCTGGGGGAAAGAACTCCAAGGGCTCATTAGGAGGTGTCTTCCTTTTGATCCTTTTGTATCCCTTACCCTTTTTAGGGGCTGGTCCTTGAGGTGCTTTGGTTCTTAACACCAACCAGTTAACACTTCGATCCAAGACTGTCCTACCTATTTGCTTTATATCCATAGGTTCTTCAGCATCCCAATCAATTAGATCTAGGCTCTTAGTTCCCATGTTTAAAGCCTCATAAGATGGATCTAATAAAATTCCATCATCCACCAAAGTGTCAGGAATGTCATTTTTAACTCCAAGTTCTGCCATGAGTGAGACAAATAACCTCTCATAATTCTTTTTCCTTAAGTCATACTCATCTTGTCGGTCACTCCAGAAATCTTCTAATAAATTAAAATGCTTGTCAAACACTGAAGGCAACAAGGCATACATCTTACACTTCGGATCAAAGTGCCTACGAGCTGTGTATAAACCTAACTTCAATTGTATCAATTCACTACACACCACCTTTGCTCCTACCAAGTGCTGATAGCCATACTCACCCAACTTCATGGGGAACTTGTGACATCCTATTTTATGCTTTATTCCAAACTGAGCATTAACTCCAAGAGCCTGATATACAAACTCCATTAGCACTATCCTCTTATTGCAACACCTTGGAAGTAGATGTGGATGGCCTTCAAAACTAGCTAACCTGAAATATGTAAATTTGGGGTATTGAATGTACCAACATCCCCATTCAGCAATAAACGCCATGGCCTCTTTACTCAGCCTGTACCCTACATCTCCATTTAATTGGTTAATGACTACATATATAAATGCATCATTGACTCTTCTGAATTGAGTCTCAGAAACTTGTAGAGATAGTTGGTCATAGTCCTCCCACACTTTCTTCTATCCATCCAAGACTCCCATTATCCCTACTCTATTTAAACTTGGGAAGATACCCATCCTTGCTGCTTCATACACAATATAAGAGGTCGTAAAGAAACACTTAGTCTACCTGATGCTGGTCAACTGATAATGAATAGCATTTGACACAATCATCGGCCAATCAAACTGTTGGGCTCCATTTAAGATTGTCTGGATGAAAGGAAACATCCACTCCTTGAACCGAAATGTATCTCTCTTCCCAAAACCTCTAGACAACATCATGATGAAATCTGATACCTCCTTATAGAAATCTACCCTCTTTGGCTGGTCTGCAAGCTTGCTTAAAAATTTCTTTTCTGTCTTCAACCACTTTTTGTTCAAATGAGACTTATTGGAGTCCTTATACTTACTATATTTCAGCAAGGCCTCTGCCTCATCCAACTGCACCAAGTTCTTAGGATTTGGGACATTAAATATATTTTGAAATGCTTGAGGATTAAGATCAATAATCACATTGTTTTGTGAATCCATGCATTGTTTAATCGCAGGATTGTAGGCACTAGCTGCTGTCAAGATGAACTCTGGGCACTAGATTGACAAAGGAAATGCAGTGATATGTGCCAATCCAGAATCAACAATTCTTTGTGTCCTTCATGTTAAATCCTCTCATTCCATAAAGGTTTCTACATATAGCTCTTCAAAATTGTACTGGCCCAAATTGGTATCAGTGATGTCCGACCAATCTGATTCTACTTTGTTGACTTTGATAACAGGACTCCTATGATTATACCTCAAGGTATGAGGCAATTGTTCTGGCTTGATCTTCTTTGGTTTAGGTGTTGCCTTTGATGTCCTTGCAGGCTGGTTTCTTTGAGAAGCTTCTCCTGATGTTCCTGACATCTTCTGAGATTTCCTACAATAAAATTTCTAGTTAGATCCTTGAATAAATATCTCAAAAATATATCTTTAAAATCATACCTTTCCAACACACATCGGAGGTAGAACCAGGCAGCAAACATCTTAAATAATCTTCTTCTACAACACTGCCGGGCTCGGAGTTAGAACTGGAATGGACACTCTAGTAATAAGAAGCGGGCTCAGAGTCACAACTGAAATAGTGACCAGAACCGGAACCGGAATGGAAACTGATTCGGTTTCTATCAGATTTTATGTTTTCATATTCGGGTTCGGTTCTGCTCCCTCTTCCGCCATGTAAAAATTTTATAAAGTAAAGCTCCTTACTATAAGCGGAGTCGGAGACGGGATGGAAGATGGAATTGACACCAAACATAAAAACACATCCAAAACTCCAAATCAATTCCATCTCCTCTTCCGGCTATATTGACCATGATGTCATCAAAGATTTTCACAACTTAGTGCATAAATCCATGATTAAAACTAAGGCCATATTAAATGAAATGAGGCTTTAAAATATACCATGAAGACTATACTCATATGACCATGGGGAATGACTATATTTTAGGGCATCATATTTTAATCTTTTAAATGTGATCACAAAAACACACGAAACCCTAATCTAGAAAACACGATAAAACTAGGGCACAAATTTAACCTAACGAATGTGCAATGAAACCTAAGTAAAACGATAGATCTTATAAACCCTAAACTACTATAAAACATGAATTTAATCTACCTCACTGTGAAAACCCCCAATTAAAACTACGCATTTAAAAACTTAACCCAGCACGATGTGATCACGACAAAATGTGAAAGCGACCATGTCCTAACTCACTATAAAACCAGAAACTCAAACATAAAAAAAAAGAACAACAAACAAACAAAAAGAAAGAACACAAAGAAAAACAAACACACAAACTTCAAGAAAGGGATCCCGTTCAAAGATCAAAAATGATTAATCAAACAACACGAATGAAAACACAAAAGAAAATAAACGAAGCAAGAGAAACGAACCCTACCTCGAACACAAAAAGTCGGCTAACCTTCTGAATCGATTCGCAAGTAATAATCTCCTCCTTCAATCGATTCACCCAAATGAACTGCACAACCATTCTTCCTTGCTCTTCAATCTCTTAATAATGATAATAATGATACGATTAATCCTTAATGAAGGTTAAAAATGAGAATTCCTACCTACGCAGGCAGCTGTCATTAATGTATTAAATGCAATTGGGCAGAGTCAGAACTGAAAGAGAACCAACACTTCACTATAGTGCGACTTTAGTCAACAATTCAATGACCCAGAAATGGCGGGAGCGGAATCAGAATGGAAACTGATTCGGAAACTTAAGAAATTTCCTAACTTCATTCTCGTTCCGGGACTCGTTCTGCTGACAAAGCACAAAATGAAACCAAACATAAAAAGTAAAACAAAAGACCAACATAATAAAACTTAACACAAGGACTAGACTAAAACAAAAAGTTGAAAAAGCGGAGGTAGAAACGGGATGGATTTTGATTTATGCAATTTTAAATAAACACCAACTTAACATCCACTCTAGTTCTAGCTCCGATAAAGACAAAACAAAAGATCAAAAAGAAAGACTGTCGGGATGGGGCTCAGAACGATTTTTGATTCAAGTTTTAGAACTTGATTTGGATCCGGCTCCGGTTCCGATAGACTAAATCAAAAATAAAACAAAGTGTTGGAGACAAAAGACTCCAAACTTTTTTTGAGATCAGCCAAAGATAAAAAAAAACAAAGGGGGACCCTTTTTGACCAAGGCAAAAGATGGGGTGGTTATGCAAGGCATAATAAATGGCAACTCGGTTGGGAAAATGGTTTACCCATTTTCAAAATACCCAAAGAAAATTTCAGTCACCCTAAAACTAGGTTTATGAAGCATACTAACTTGAATAAGATCAGATATATGTAGGATAAGTTTGAGCTAGAATCTCAAATGTATATGCTCATGAGTTATTTTAGAATTTGAGTGTGTGCCTATATTGTTCATCATTCTTTGTAGATACTTTCTCTATTTGTGAACAACTATACGTTAAGATTCAAGCTACATAGTTTGAGTCCTTTAACTATCGTGCAGTAAAATCCTGGGAATTGCTCCGTTGATAGACATGCATCCATAGCCCCAATGGAAATACCTCTAGTTCTCTCAAAGAATTGCTCTACTACCAGACAGGCATCCATAGCCCTGATAGAGATACTTGATTACCCACTTGATATTGAGTTTTCCATTTCTTTCTTTCTTCTCTTTTTTTTTTTCCTTTTAAAACCTTGCTTGTGGAAATCTTTTATGCACCTTCCTCAATACTTCAGACATAATGAATCTAAAACATGGATTGAGAACTACTATGGATTTCATAATAGTCTTGGAATCGAATTTTTCACTTGAATCAAAGGGTAGAGCCATTTTAGAATAAATAGGTACTTATGCAAATGTTTTGTTAATTTGGTGGTAGATCTTTTATCACAATTCATGAGATATTCACAGTATATCTTCTATCCTTAATAACTCTTCCAACCCAAACTAGAATGATCATAAAACATAAGTTTTAGAACGAAATCCTTTTCAATGATTATAATGAAAATACCTAAACCAATTTCTCTCATAGTACCAATAGTATACTTTGAACAACAACCCCCTAACTTGAGATGAGCAAAATGAGGATCCCCAATGAATAAGACAAGACAAAACAAACAAACGAAACAAAGAAAGGAAACAAAAAAATAAAACAAAAACCAAAAACAAAAACAAAAACCTAAACATAAACTTAATTACATATGATACAGTATAATACATTTCCTTTTAAAACATCAGACCTTCTATGCACCAAAATAGTGCTTGAGAAACTGACCATTAACTGGTAATGGAACATGCTCTCTTGTTAAGGTACTCAAATGAAAATCATTCTCGCCTAATATTTTAGCCACTTGATAAGGACCTAACCAAAGTCTATCAAATTTATGATGATCTCCTTTCTTCTCCTTGGCCTTATCCCATAATAAAACAAGATATGATATTCTAAAGGCTTTTATCTTGGCTCTTTTGTCAAACCAGCGTTTGACAACAGCTTGATGTTTAGAGAATTGCTGCAAAGCAGCATCTCTTTGCTCCTCCATGCTTAATAAATTAAGCAATCTAACTTCAATCCTATCATCCCTAGTATAAAATTCTTTCATGAACTTTAGGACAGGTATCTGTAAATGTATGGGGAAGATAGGATCTTGGCCGTAAACTAACATAAAAGGTGATTTTCTTAGAGCTGCTTTAATTCTGGTTTGATCTACCCATAAGGAAAATCTTAACTAGGTATGCCAGTCCCTAGGATTGTTATTTAACAACTTTCTTATCACTTCCAACAAGTTTTTATTTGTGGACTCAACCACTCCATTTCCCTAAGGGTAGTAACTGGAAGAATACTTTAAAACAATTTTATGTTCATAGGCCCATGAAATGAACTCAGTAGAAGAAAAAGTAGGGCCCTTATCACATATTAGAGCAAATGGAACTCCAAACCTGGTTGTGATGTTCTCTGTCAGAAACTTGATGACCACCTCTGTGGGTGCTATTCTTGCAAGGGTGTGCCTCAGTCCAACGTGTGCAGTAGTCAGTTGAAGTTAAGATGAATTTATGACCTAGAGAATAATTTGGATTAATTACACCTACAAAATCAAGTGCCCATTGAGCAAATGGCCTTACCTCATATACTGGTTGTAGGGGCATAGCAGGATTTCATTCTCTAGATGCAGAGGTTTAGCATACATGACAAGTCCTGCCGTGCTGATGTGCATCTCTAAACACATAAGGCCAATAATAGCCTGATCTTAAAATCTAATGAGCCAAAGCATCAATAGATCCATGCCCTGTTCCATGCCTTCCATGAAACTCAACAATAGCATGCTTAGCTTCTTGTTGATCCAAACAACGTAAATAGATTCCTTGAAAATTATTTCTGTAAATGGATCCTCCTTTGAGCATATAATGGGCACTCTTCATCCTCAATGCTCTCCTTTGAGTAGCATTCATTCTTTCTGGACACTTGTTATTGAGGAGGAAGAAAACTAAATCTATATACCAGGGATCCTTAGTGAATGATTGAACCGTGTATTGTTGACAAGTAATACTTTTGTCCACTTCTGCCATCACTTTTGACAAACCTTGGCCTTGAACAAGTTTCATTGGGTGAATCTCTAGGTCAAATTCTTGTAAAATGGCCATCCATTTTCCTCTTCGTTCCCCTAATTCACTTTGCATCAGAATAGATTTCACAGCTGGATCTGGAACTATGGCCATCACTTGACTTCGAATTATATAATGCCTGAAATTCTTCACTGCTCATACCAATGCAAAGGATTTTTTTTCTATTAGTGAATACCTTACTTTTGCATTCTTAAATGGAGAGCTCATAAAATAAATCGGTCTCTCCTCACTCTCTTCTCTTCTCTGTGTTAAAACTGCTGCACATGAATGTGCAGAAGCAAAAGAATAAATGTAGAAGGGTTTTACATAATCTGGGCTTGTCAAAATAGGTGCCTCAGATATAGATTGTTTAATTTGTATGAAAGCAAACTTATCCTCTTCACTCCACTCAATCTTAACATGCTTCTTCATCATTTCATTGAGGGGTTTGACAATCTTTACGAACCCTGTTATAAATTTCCTAACAAAATTGATCCTTCCAAAGAAAGATCTCATTTCCTTCTTGCTACCTAGCTTTGTCAGTTTCAAGATGGCCTCTACTCAATCAGGATCTATGGATATCCCTTTCTCAGAAATAATGTGACTCAAGAGCTTCCCTTCAGATACTCCAAATACACACTTCTTTGGGTTGAGAGAAAAACCATAACTTATACATTTCTTTAACACCTTTTCCAAGTCAACAACATGATCTTCTCTATTCTTAGAGAAGATGGTCAAATCATCAACATAAATGATTATACATTTCCCTATTAGATCTTTAAAAGCTACATCCATCTCCCTTTGAAAAGTAGCACCAGCATTGATTAGACCAAAAGACATTCTTTTGTAGGCAAATGTGCCCCATTTTATAGTGAAAGCAGTTTTCATCCTATCCTCATGACTTACAAGGACCTGATTGTATCCTAAATATCCATCCAAGAAAGACATCATCTGAGATCCATTAACCTTTTGCAATACTTCATCAAGAGAAGGTAATGGATAGTTGTCCTTCTCAAAAGCCTTGTTTAAATTCCTGAAGTCCACACATAATCTAGTTTCACCATTCTTCTTCTTTATAGGAACTAGATTGACCACCCAAGTAGAGTGTCTAACTGGAAAGATTATTCTTGCAGCCAAAAGTTTCTGCACTTCTTTCTAAATTAGAGGCTCAATTAATGCATTGACCGGGCATTGCTTTTGGCGAAATAGCTTAGCTTCTAGCTTGAGAGCAATTGTATGTGTGATCACAAATGTATCAAAAGTTTTCAAGTCCTCATAGCTCCAAGCAATAGCTTCAATATTTTGCTTCAAGACTTTGATCATTTCGTCCTTAATTTCTTGAGGACAAGTCTTCCCTATAAGAACGTTCCTTTCTGGGCCTGAGTGTGTCAAATTAACAGATTCATACTTACCTCCCTCACTCTTTGTAGGCACTCTTTGATAAGCTTGTGGATCTGAATCAAATATTCTTTATAATGCTATCATCCCTTTTGGGATGTTATTGCTCTTTAAATCCAATATCCCTTCTGGACTGTTATTTTTCGGATCCCAATCTCCCTGATCTCTATCAGATTCATCAATTATCTACCCTTCAAAAATATCAGAATTTGCCAAAAAGGCCAATATATGTTAATCATCATTAAATACCTGAAAGTGTTTGACATTATCGAGAACAGCTGGGACCGAAATCAACTCCACTGAAAACCTCTTAAGATTTGACTCTTTCATAGGCTCTAATGTACTAGCAGCAACAAGAGCATCTGCAATTTGATTAGCTTCCCTTGGGATGAGAGTAATCCCAAAGGCATCAAAATCTTCAATTAAATTCCAAACCCTGTTTCTATATGCAGCCAATCTTTTGTTATGACACGTGTATTGGCTACGTACCTGTTTCACAATCACCTCATAATCTCCCATCACTGTAAGAGAAGTAACCTTCTTCTTATGAGCAAACATAAGCCCACGAGCAAGTACTTCATACTTTGCCACATTATTCGTGCATCCAAACTACAATTTGTAAGAAGCAAAATAAGTCTTTCCTTTTGGATTAGTTAGTTCAATCCCTACTCCACTTCCTGCTTTAAATTTAGAACCATCAAATTTAACAATCCATAAATAATCTTTGGCTGGAAGTTCTTTCTTTTTAGAAGTAACAGGTAATGACTCATTTGAGACATTTGGCGGCTCAGACTTTAGCTATTTATTAGAATGTAACTTGGGACAAAGTTGAGTTGAGGATTTTTCTATGTTTTCAGCCTGCCTAGGAATTACTTCTTGAACATCCTCTTGGGTCAAATTACCATCCAACTCACATCTTATCAATTCCTTGGGTATTGGCAAAGTATGTGGGGCAGGTGTATCAAATAGGAACTGGGACATCTCAACTTCCTTTTGAACTTCAGAACAAACAACCTGAGTCTATTCTTCTGGTGAAAGACCTTCCTGTTGAGAAAGACTAGCCCGTGTAAGAATAGTTGCATCCTTAAGTTGGAAGGAAAACTCATTTATGGGGATCTGGGCTTGTTACTCTTGAAATATTTGTTGATGTTGATCTACATGACTTAAAATATCTAAGCATGATTGACATGTTAATTCTGAATGGTTATGATAATGTATCCTACACCAATTAGGAAGCAACAAACTACTCAAATCAGTTTCTGCTCCTAAAACCAGCTTATCTTGTTGTAATTTTCTTATCAGGACTTGCTGGTTGATGTAGATCATTGTGTCATTGTGTTCTAAGGATAATGTATCATCAGGACTAGCTACAGAGAAAGTAAGAACTTCCTCTTGTTTGTAAACACCTATCTCAGTCTCAAAGAATGCTACTTCATTTGAAGCATCATATTCTGTGATCATGTGTTTGAGCCTAGGTTCACTTTCAATTCTTATCTATGTGGCAACTCCTTTCCATGGTAACCACATGTGTGAGAAATCCAAGGATAGATACCCCCTATGCTCTTCATTAAATCTCGACTTAGAAGCATACCATATGTTTTTGGGATATCGGCTACTTGGATATTTATATAGGTCTAGATCCTTGGGTCTGATCCAACCTGCACATGCATGTTCTTTAATTCACCCACAACATTGACTTCGGTTTTATCCAACTGAATCACCTTTTTATTGGTTGGGATAGAACTCAATCCTAACTTCTTATAAATCGAAAAAAGCATGGCATTCCCTGATGCTCCAGAATCTAATAAACAATTGTGCAGATTCTTTCCAAAGATTCTTAAACTTAACAAGAAAGGTGGGGTACTGGTCTTACCTTTATAAATGGTTGCATTTGTCTCCTTTGGTGGAGTCACCTTACCTTTCCCTTTTAGGTGATCTGCCTCTTCCAAAGCTTTTAATACCACCTCCCGTTGAGTTGGGCACCACTTCATGATGTCAAAGAAAGATAGTGATGCCTTCTGGCTCTATAATTCTGCAACGAAATCAAACTCTGAATCATTCCTAACTTGATATTTAGGAAAAGGAGGTAGATTACCTCTATTCTGAGAATCAGAAGGTCCCTTTGGTGGTGGTAGATTGTTATCTGCATTCTGGTTAGGTGGGACCATGTTGTTCGGGGGTGCAGATGTAGTGAATGGCCCCTTATTTTGATTTCTTAGAAAGTGACCTCCTTTGGACTGAAAAGCTTGAGCATGATATACATCTTCATTTGGCTCATTATCTCCTTGCATAGGGAATTGATATTTTTCTTCAATAGTTTCATAAGTCATGGTAGTGCTGACTGGCCCATTATCCTGATTGGAATTTCCTGCTGGAGGATGGGTATCAACCTATGCAATTTTCACAATTTTCTCCATTTCTAGGTAATTGACCTCAAAATGTGCTGCTGTATCATGCAGCCTATACCAATTGGTCATAAAATTCAAATCAGCAACACTAGCAGTATGTGGTCTTTCCTCACCTGTTTAATAATTATGAGGAACTCCCCCATTGTTAGGTCCAGTATTCCACTTCCTATTATTGTTGTTGTTGTTGAACATTTGATTATATCCTCTATTCTGATTTTGATAATTTTGGTTTGAGGAGTTCTAATTCTGGAAGTTCCTATTGGTGTTCTGATTTTGATTCTGATTAGAGTAATTGTCCTGATAGTTATAACCTCCCTGATTGTTGTAATTCTGGTTTTAATTATGGGGAGGGTTTTGCCTAAGTTGTGCCATGTCATTTAACATCTGAGAGAGAGTCTTCTTGAGAGTCTCTAACTCACTTGTGAGTTGAACAGTTTGTTCATTCTGCACATTTTGGACTATGGCTGGGGAATGGACATGGGTTGATCCTCCCACTTGTTGTGGTTGATTTTGAGGTTGTTGTTGTTGAGGTTGATGGGAGGAATCTTGTATGCCTTTGCCAAAGAAGGGCACAGTGGGTGGAGCTTGCAACTAAGATACAGGTCCATATTGGGAATAAGACATCCCTAGGATAGTATTGTATAACAGTGGATTAGGCATCTGATAATTCATGGGAGGAAGAGTTGCTCCTAAACCTCCATATTGTAGACTTATCTACTATTGTAATTTGATAGCTAGATGATAAATCTTAGACAGAGAGTCAATCTCACTAGGTTGATAAGTTCTTTGCAAGAACAGGCCAATTAAAGGATCAACAACTCTCAAATATGCCTGTATGGCCATACCCTCTGGCACTAAGTAAGGCTCTTGTAGCCTACGATACATCCTTTGGAACCTAGTGTTGAACAAAGGCAATGGTTCATGATGTTCCTTTCTTATGGTGGCAAATTGGTGATATAATATTGCAAGGTCTACATAAACCCTGAATTGATTAATAAAAGAATTTTCTAAATCTGTCCAACCCAGAATAGATCCTTGAGGCAGATTTAAATACCAATTATATGCCATATCTCCCAAACAGTAAGGAAACAATCTACATACCACATCTTGATGAGGAACTTGAGCTCATGTGCAAGCATCTTTGAATGATTGTATATGTTCCTCAACACTTCTGGATTCTCCATGCACGTATTTCGGACAAAACCTTTTTGGGTTCTTTGGTAAATCATGGAATCCCCCAGGAATAGTCCCTAATGGGGAGCGATTATTCACAAAGTAAGCCATCAGTGGGATTGGTTGGGGAGGTGGTGACATAGGCTGAATTGGTGGTTACACAGGCCTAATTGGAGGTGGTGATGTAGGTCGAGCCGGTGGTGCTGTAGGTGGATTTGGAGGAAATCCAGGTGGAGTAAGTGGTGGTGGTAGTGTAGGTATCAAAACCCTACGAGCATGAGGTCTTGGTCGAACCGGGGTTTGTAATTCTTGTAATGGTTCAGGATCAGTAGAAGATCTAAGAATCCTTCACTATTTGTCTGGTGAGAACGACCATATGTGAGATAGCTTGTTCTTTCAGGCCCTCCTTCTAGCACCAATTTTTGTTGATGGTGAAAATGACACAAACAACGTTAAAATAAAATATTTCTACTCTATTTCTCCTGAAAACTAAAGACAACTTATAGTAGTCTAACTCCCAAGGTCCTGGTAGTTGGTTCTCAACTGTCTGGTGTCACTCAATCGGTTCATGCAACTGTAATATTCAAGGGGCCTGTGTTGGTAAGAAAAGAATGCAAGCAATGACTCATTTTACCGAACTATTTTAGTAAATCAATGGGGTTTCAAACAAAATAAAAAGATGGATCATAGGGTAAACTAGTAAAAATGAACAAAAATTATCTAGCATCCAGACATATATCTTCGACAATGAATGTTTTTCCAATCAGATCAAGAAAACCATAAGATGACACAATCTATAGAATAATCTATACCATTGCATACATTTTAGGTGCTTAATGAACTTCAGAATTACACATCACAAATACTTCAAGGATTTCAAAACAACACACATTCATTCATCATTAAGATTATAGATCAACAGACTTCAATAAATTCAATTCAATGATAATCTAACAAGATAATCCTTAAATCTGGTTTCTTTTAATGACTTTCATCACATAAGAAACTAGCATGCTTTAGCACAATCACTGGCATTCAGATAGATTATAACTTATCAACCTTATCAAGTAAAACTCCATTCTAACACCATATTGCCTAAACTTGTAATTTTATTAACTGTAAAGTATCTAGTAACAATGTATCTCAGTAATCACTAAAAAATTCTATCTCCTAATATTAGGTAAGCCAATTCTATTCTCAATTAGCCGACCCTTACAATATGATACCCAAAGGGTATTTATAGATATACAAAAATTCAAACTCCACTTCTATTTTAGGTCATCCACCCTTTTAGGAACTAAAACTCTCTTGGAAAATCAGATCAATTTGATCTTGAGTTCTTACATTATACATTCAGTTAAATTGGAGAATGGAAAATAGAAGAGAAATAAGGTCATGCTTTTCAAAAACTATCAGTGTTGCATGCAACATGCAAAGAAGAAGAAAGTCATGCATGTAAGAGATTTACGCATGTGAAGCTAGATCTACAATAAACTCATCATAACTGGAGAAGACTTGCTGTAATATATCTATTTCTGGCCCATTAACCCAGCTGTCCTCAAAATTAATTCGCTCCAACTCTTCTACAACAAACTCTTTCATACCTTTTATCTTTGTCAACTCTCTTCTAGCAGCTTTTATTTCTTCTTTGACATCCATTAGTCGATCTATCATTAGATCTTCTCCATCATCTCCTTCCTGCATGAGTCCTCTAAATATTTCATCCCATTTCTCTTTGATCTGACTCAAAGGCATGCCTTCCTTAGTTAATACATTTACATCTACAATGATAGAAATGACTACCTCAAACTGTTTGGTCAGATTATTAACAGCCTCTTGAAACTAATTCCTATGTTTACACAATAATTCTATCCTGAATCGGAGTATACAAGAGGTCTTCTCCACAAAATACTTATCATCCTCCTCAAGTATTGATTGTTAAAGAAGAGTAGTCAAAGGCAATGCATTAAATTTCTCCAATTTCTGATTATACTCTTTATACTCCTCTTCTTGTTTCTCTGATGCTTCAATATATTGCTGCATTTCTCTTATCAACTCCTCTGTGCTTTTGTAAACCTCAAAACCCTGAACCAAAACATCACCTACTTCCCGATTCAACTTGTCCACCCATCTTTCTACCATCTTCACTTTGCCTCTTACCTGCACCAAATCATCTACCTCCTTTTTGCTTAACAAAATAGGAGTCTTAATGGCCGTTACCTGTTGTGATCTCGGAGAGGAAACACTTTTAAAAAATGAATGCAATTGATCCAACTGAGCCTTAAGCTCATCTTTCTTCTGTTTATCTTTTATCATTCTTGACTTGGTTGTTGAAGCCACCACATCAATTAGGTTCATCTGCTAATTCCTAGTGGGCCTTCCCAAGTTGACAGTACTCAACTGATAATCTGTTAACTGCATGTCCCCTACCTGCTTTTCTATCATTGGCATGGCACACTTAGCAACAATCTCTCCTTTGTCCGTGAGTCTAGTAGAGTGTAGGATCTTAGGCTTCTTGTTCAATCTCCTTCATCATATCCTCCCAATTGAGAGGTTGTGAAGGTGTTACTGCCCTTTTTTGCAGGTCCAGTTTTAACCATGTGGGAGCACATGCAGCAGTAGTCATCACAGAGGAAGAGGAAGCAGTAGTAGTAGAAGGTGGCTGCACATTCACTTGGGGTTGAGAATAAACCCTTGATTTCTTTTGTTGTTTTTGCACTATATGCATCTGCGCAAGCCTTTTAGCTTCTTCCCTATCTTTTTGTTCCTGTATCTTCTTATCTTCCTCTTCTTTCTTCAATCTCTCTTCTTCCAATCGATCTCTCTCCACTTTTTCCCTTTCCAATCTTTCCTTTTCTATTCTTTCTTTCTCTAGAGCTTCCTTTTCCAGTTTCTCTTTCTCTAAAGCCTCTAGTCTTTTTGCCTCTAAAGCCTTATGTTTTTTTGTCTTTTCTTTTTCTTCTTGCTGCTTCCTAACCAGCTCTTTGGCATCCTTTCCCTTTCTTAACCTTTCTACTTATTCTTCTTTTTGGCAAGCTTCCTCTGCAAGTTTTAACTTAGCAACCAAGATTTCTTTCTCCCTCTGGTTTCTTGCCTTCTCTTCTTCAAGGTCATGAATCTTTTGTATTACTTCTAACTTGTCATTCTCTTCTTTAACCTTGAGTTCATATTCTTGATTCCTTTTCTGTCTCTCTACTTCATCAGCTGCTACCTTAGCTTCAATTTGTTTCGCTTTAAATTGTTGTTGGTGTAGTATAGCATCAGCTTGTGCCTTGGCATCAATTTCCTTTTGTTTCTCTAAGGCTGCAACCCTTGCATCATAATCCTTTTTCGCCTCTTCAAACAACATCCATTGATCCTCTGGTGTCAAAATCTTCTCAGTTTCCTCCTCTAGAGGCATATTTTCTTGCATATCTTTTTCTGACACAGTCTCATCTGAATCTGTCCCAACATCATGGATTTCCTTCTCCACTTCTTTGCCCTTTGTAGTTTTAGCCATACTATGAAGAGATCCCTTTTGAAATTCTTTACTCTACTTCTTCGCAAGTGGGACTTGTGCGGATGATTCACCTAATGTAGGTGTTGAAACAGTCGATCCCTTTTGAACATCCCCTTCTTGTGTTTCCTCTTCATCATCTATCGCCTCAAGTTCTATCTCTTCGATGTCTAGGGGAAAGAACTCCAATGGCTCTTTAGGAGGTGTCTTCCTTTTGATCCTTTTGTATCCCTTACCCTTTTTAGGGGCTAGTCCTTGAGGTGCTTTGGTTCTTAACACCAACCAGTTAACACTTCGATCCAAGACTATCCTACCTATTTGCTTTATGTCAATAGTTTCTTTAGCATCACAGTCAATTGGATCTAGGCTCTTAGTTCCTATGTTTAAAACCTCATAAGATGGATCTAATACAATTCCATCATCCACCAAAGTGTCAGGAATCTCATTTTTAACTCTAAGCTCTACCATGAGTGAGACAGATAACCTCTCATTATTCTTTTTCCTTAAGTCATACTCATCTTGTCGGTCACTCCAGAAATCTTCTAATAAATTAAAATGGCTGTCAAACACGGAAGGCAACAAGGCATACATCTTACCCTTTGGATCAAAGTGCCTACGAGCTGTGTATAAACCTAACGTCAACTATATCAGTTCACTAAAGACCACCTTTGCTCCTACCAAGTGCTGACAACCATACTAACCCAACTTTATGGGGAACTTGTGACATCCTATTTTATGCTTTATTCCAAACTGAGCATTAACTCCAAGAGCCTAATATACAAAATCCATTAGCACTATCCTGTTATTGCAACACCTTGGAAGCAGATGTGGATGGCCTTCAAAACCAGCTAACCTGAAATACGTAAATTTGGGGTATTGAATGTACCAACATCCCCATTCAGCAATAAACGCCATGGCCTCTTGACTCAGCCTATACCCTGCATCTCCATTTGAATTGGTTAATGACTACATATATAAATGCATCATTGAATCTTCTGAATTCAGTCTCAGAAACTTGTAGAGACAGCTGGTCATAGTGCTCCCACACTTTCTTTTGTCCATCCAAGACTCCCATTATCCCTACTCTATTTAAACTTGGGAAGATGCCCAACCTTGTTGCTGCATACACAATATAATAGGTCATAAAGAAACACTTAGTTGCTTGATGCTTGTCAGCTGATCATGAATAGCATTTGACACAATCATCAACCAATCAAACTGCTGGGCTCCATTTAAGATTGTCTGGATGAAAGGAAACATCCACTCCTTGAACAAAAATGTATCTCTCTTCCCAAAAACTATAGACAACATCATGATTAAATCTGATACCTCCTTATAGAAATCTACCCTCTTTGGCTAGTTTGCAAGCTTGCTTAAAGATTTATTTTCTGTCTTCAACCACTTTTTGTTCAAATGAGACTTATTGGAGTCCTTATACTTACTATATTTCTCCAAGGCCTCTGCCTCATCCAACTGCACCAAGTTCTTAGGATCTGGGACATTAAATATATTTTGAAATGCTTGAGGAATAAGATCAATAATCACACTATTTTGTGAATCCATGCATTGTCTAGTCGTAGGATTGTAAGCACTAGCTGCTGTCAAGATCAACTCTGGGCACTAGATTGACAAAGGAAATGCAGTGATATGTTCCAAGCCGGAATCAACAATTCTTTGTGTCCTTCCTATTAAATCCTCTTGTTCCGCAAAGGTTTCTGCATATAGCTCTTCAAAATTGTAATGGCCCAAATTGGTATCGGTGATGTCCAACCAATCCGATTCTACTTTGCTGACTTTGATAATAGGACTCCTATGATTATACCTCAGGGTATAAGGCAATTGTTCTGGCTTGATCTTCTTTGGTTTAGGTGCTTCCTTTGATGTCCCTGCAGGCCAGTTTCTTTGAGAAGCTTCTCCTAATGTTCCTGACATCTTCTTAGATTTCCTGCAACAAAATTTCTAGTTAGATCCTTGAATAAATATCTCAAAAATATATATTTAAAATCATACCTTTCCAACACACATCAGAGGCAGAACCAGGTAGCAAACATCTTAAATAATCTTCTTCTACAACACTGTCAGGCTCGAAGTCAGAACTAGAATGGACACTCTACTAATAAGAAGAGGGCTCGGAGTCGGAACTGAAATAGTGACCGGAACCAGAACTAGAATGGAAATTGATTCGATTTCCTTCAAAGTTTTTGTTTTCATATTCGGGTTCAGTTCTGCTCCTGCTTCCACCAGGTAAAAATTTTATAAAGTAAAGCTCCTTACTATAAGCAGAGTCAGAGATGGGATGGAAGATGGAATTGACACTAAACATAAATACACATCCAAAACTCCAAATCAATTCCATCTCGGCTTCCGGCTATATTGACCATGACATCATCAAATATTTTCACAACTTAATCCATAACTCCATGATTAAAACTAAGGCCATATTAAATGAAACGAGGCTTTAAAATATACCATGAAGACTATACTCATATGACCATGGGGAATGACTATATTTTAGGGCATCATATTTTAATCTTTTAAATGTGATCACAAAAACACACGAAACCCTAATCTAGAAAACACGATAAAACTAGTGCACGGATTTAACCCTTGCTAATTTAACCTAACGAATGTGCAATGAAACCTAAGTAAAAAAATAGATTGTATAAACCCTAAACTACTGTAAAACATGAATTTAATCTACCTCACTATGAAAACCCCCAATTAAAACTACGCATTTAAAAACCTAACCCAACACGACGCGATCACGAAAAAACGTGAAAGTGACGGTGCCCTAACTCACTATAAAACCAAAAACACAAACATAAAAAAAAGAACAACAAACAAAAAAAAAGAAAGAACACAAAGAAAAACAAACACACAAACTTCAAGAAAGCGATTCCGTTCAAAGATCAGAAATGATTAATCAAACAACACAAATGAAAACACAAAAGCAAATAAATGAAACAAGAGAAAAGAACCCTACCTCAAACACAAAAAGCCGCCTAACCTTCTGAATCACAAGCAATAATCTTCTCCTTCAATCGATTCACCTAAATGAACTCCACAACTGTTCTTCCTTGCTCTTCAATCTCTTAACAATGATAATAATGATACGTTTAATCCGTAATGAAGGTTAAAAATGAGAATTTCTACCTACACAGGCAATTGTCATTAATGCATTAAATGCAATTGGGTGGAGTTGGAACTGAAAGAGAACCAACACTTCACTACAGTGCGGCTTCAGTCAACAAGTTAATGACCCAAAAATGGTGGGGGCGGAATCGGAATGGAAACTAATTCAGAAACTTAAGAAATTTCCTAACTTCATTCCCGTTCTGGGTCCGGTTCCGCTGACAAAGCACAAAACGAAACCAAACATAAAAATTAAAACAAAAGACTGACATAATAAAATTTAACACAAGGACTAGACTAAAACAAAAAGTTGAAAAAGCGGAGGCAAAAACGGGATGGATTTTGATTTATGCAATTTTAAATAAACACCAACTTAACATCCACTTCGGTTCTGGCTCCGATAAAGATAATACAAAAGATCAAAAAGAAAGACTGTTGGGATGGGGTCCGGAACGAGTTTTGATTCAAGTTTTAGAACCCGATTTGGATCCGGCTCCGGTTCTGACAGACTAAATAAAAAATAAAACAGAGTGTTGGAAACAAAAGACTCCAAACTTTGTCTGAAATCAACCAAAGATAAAAAAAAAAACAAAGAGGACCCATTTTGACCAAGGCAAAAGATGGGGTGGTTATGCAAGGCATAACAAGTATTAGATCTAGTTTTTCAATCCTATGATTGTTAGATATCATTTGATTATTAGTGTGGATTTTTAAATCTTACGAAGTGAGATTATGTGAAAATAGTCAATTGTATAAAATTTTAAATCTTGAGAAAAAGAACCAAATGGTAACAGAATCAAATATTTTTTGAGTATTGAACGGGAAAGTCTATAAATTCTTCTAGCATTAAGTTGTTTTATAAAATGTTCCTTGTTGTGAATATTCTAGAACTTAGTTGTTAGGTGAATGATTTATTCATAAATTATTAGTTGGTTGTGAATACATAGTTTATTGTACGGTGATTTACACTACATGTTAATTTAATATGCCTCATAGAAGGATGGACAAAATATTAGGTGCACTCCATGCTTCATAATACATTGAAGAAATGATTAATTTGATAAAAATAATTATATAAATATTATTTGTTATTGAAGAAGATTATAGGAGAGATCTTAACCTTGGAGTTGATGAAATTAAAAAATTTGAGCATATTTTTAGAGAATAATAAGATAGATAATATAGACAATTGAATCAATGTTTATAATTTGTAAAGAAACTAGAGTTGATATTTCTAACTATTTTGGTAGTTAAATCTCGAAGTGTTGATTGACAGGATAAATCATTTATAATAATATTTTAAGTATGAAATATTGGTGATCCTCGTAGTTTTATCTAATACTAAGTTGCAAAGTCATGTTTCTATTTGATGGAAAGAAAAAATTAAAAAGAATAAAAAATAAAATCCTCTTGTTGAAAATGGTATAGTATGGTGTATATTTCAAATCTAAGTTTATGTCTATAAAATATCAATTAAAATTATTTAAAATACTATAAAATGACAGACAAAATGATATGGCTTAAATATATTATACTAAAAATTGTAATGGGTTTACAATAAGATAATATTATCATATATAGTAACTTAGAGAAGATGTAAAGATGTATCAATGGCTTAAGATTATTTATCCAAGCAATGATAGATATGCTAAATATGTAATTTATTGATGAAGCATACAATTTTTTTGCAAAATTTAAATATAATTTGAATAAAATATTTAAAAGTAAATAGAACAAGGAAGTAATGGTAGATTTAGAAGAGGGGGATATCAAGACAAAGGTAAAGATTTTTCTAATAATGAGGAGAGAATCAAAGATGATGGTCAATGAAACTATAGAAATAGAAAGTTAATTAATTGAACAAGTAAGTATGATAGAAAATGGTGTTTCTTTTCTCATTAAAATATTTAATGAAACCCTTAAAATATTACTAATTACTGCAAAGGAAATTTTTATTGAGAAGAATATACAAATCTAAAAGTGTTTATTACAGGATAAATTTTTTGATAAGATAAGTAGCATTTATAGGCCTTGTACCCCAACTAAAAATTCCCCAAGGGTAGAGCGATTAAAGAAAAATGAAAACTAGGGTCACATGCCATGAATAGACTAGTGAGAACAAACAAACAATAAAATTATAACAAAGTAATGGGTATGTGCAGGATCACGATGGGCCAAAAAGTGGCGATATGTAAGTGATATGATGGCCCATGTGGCTAATGACTTTTTTTTTACCCAAAATTGATGAAATGAAAAGAGATTTTAAAGGAGATTCTTAGCTTTCCACCAATATAAATTATGTTTTACTTTGAATTTAATAACTAATTATTATTCATTTTCTATTTGAATTACGACTAAAGTCCTGATTGATAGGTTGATTGAAAAAAATCTATAGATTTCAAAGGGTATCACATTTTTTGAATTTGGAACATGCGTCACATTCTATGCTTCACATAATATAGGATTAAAAAAATAAAAATTGAATTTCATGAATTTTTAACCAAGTTAAGGTGGTCAGATGTACAAGTTTTTATATTTTTTAAAATTTGTAATAAAAAAATCATAATTAATTATTTACTTGGAAAAAAATTACAAAAAATATGCATCACATTAGGACATGAGTCTTCTACTTATATATAAAATCTTATAAAAAAATATTATCATTTTATTGTGGTTAGGGTGGTCAGACAGACACCTACTTCTTAGTTTTTCCCTGAAATTTAAGTACTACTGCATTGAAATTTCAAATTTTCACCAAATAGATTTTTTAAAACAAAAATAAACCTAGTAATTTAGAAACTACATCCAATTCGCAACAGATTTTATTCTTACATATTTTTGAAATAATATAGTTAACTTATTCAAACTTTTACGTCAAGTTGCCTAACTTTGATTTTTCTGAATTTATTGCCACTTAAAAGCTTGCTTTTTCCATGATGATCTTGCACATGCCCTAATATTTAGAATTAAAACTATCAACAAGAAAGACAACCTACCTAGGAAGATTTTCCTATTCCTCCATGAGGAACTTGAGACATCCTACTTATGTTGGATCGAGTTGGGTTCCATAGTCTTAACATGCTTCTTTATCTCTTCTTGTAGCACAGAGCTAAGAGTAATAGTAGAGTGGTGCATGGGTTTGAGTGTGAAACAAAAAAATTCCATTGAGCTTCCTTTCTAAATTTTCAACCCTAGTCAAAAGGGTCATGAAGTCTTGGGTAGTATTCTCACACTTAGGTAAAGTATCCTCCTTGTGTTATTTTGTGGGGATGGAATTACTGGCAACACAAGGGAAAACAATTGAGAGGGGGGGATGAATTAGTTGTCACAAAATTTCAAAATTATTAACCTTTATTTTCAGATCTAATTAATAATAGTGAAAGCATGAATCAACAACACATCAAAAGCATACATAACACCAGGATTTTTGTGTGGAAACCCAGTTAAGAGAGAAACCACAGTGGAGGTTAATCCACAAGTTATACCGTAATAAAAGTATAAGAAGAATATATGAGGAATGCACATGCATTCAGACACACTACCTAGAGCTCATTGCTCAAAGGAAGACTCACTGCCTTAAATAAAATATTCAAATTAAATCCATCTAAATAATTTGAATTGAGAAAGTAGCATCTGCTAATGCCTGAGTACAGTTACGGTTAAGAACATGAACACTTCTTCACTTTCTTTCACTCTTCTTCACACTCTGCTTTTCCTTCAAATGATCTGAACATTTTTTGCACATAGCACTCGCACACTTCACATCATATACATCTCAAATGAAGAAAAAATCACTTATATATATTCACAACAAGAAATTACATTGTTTATGTTGGCTTTAACACAATAATAGAATGAATGCAAACTATCGGCCCAAAATAATAAAGATTATCAATGTTCATCAACCAAGATTGGCCACAACATAGTAGAGACCCAAAAAAATATCTTCGAACACAAAAAACCTTCAAATATTCTTCCTCGAAGATCCACAACATGCTTCAAACACCTTGTCGACCATGAACATGAAAAAATGAACACATAAGAGAAAATATCGGATCACGAGCACAATGATGAATATGAATGTGCAACACAGATAGAACATGATCTAGAAATGTCCATGAACACTTTAGGAACATATGCAACAACTCATATTACCAGAATCACATTATCTTCTTCCATGAACACCATTTGCAGTAACAAAATAGTTGTCAAAACACAAAAACTTATAACCTGCTCAAATCTTCATGCACACCTCTGAAACTTTTAGAGTAGAAACTAGATAGGTTTGGAAACAAACCCTTTAATCTGAAACATCTAGTTATCAACATTATTAACTTTCTACCATACTAATCTTCACTGCTTCATAGACAACCTATAATATGTTTTATTATAATTTTCTCAATATCCTCGACATATACAGTCTTAAAGATATTAATACTAATAATGTTGATGTAAGTGTGGAAATGGTGAATAAAATCTATAACACTTCTTAATATGACATTATATCAATGAGTAAACAAATTGAATCAATTCAACAAAGTAATCAATTGAAAGCGTCCTATTGCTCTCTATCTCCAAAGATTTGTTAAATCTAAATTGCTCTCAGATTGTGTAAGCAAATAAGATTGTTTAAAATGACTATCTAAAAAATGAGATGATGATAATGTAATGCTAAATGATAAATCAATTAAACTAGCATGACATATATATGAAATAGATAATTGCAGCTACAGGAGGCAGCCATTGTTGAAAACTAGATTGCTTGATGCTTTATTGTGTGGATGCTTGATGCTTGAAGTCTGGATTCCTACAGAGTAAGAGTGCAAAAGCTTGATTATCTCTGAATCCTTTTCTTGGTTCAATGAGGTTTTATTTATAGATTTCTTGGCTATAGAAATGCACAGGGAAAGCTTTGAGAGGCTTGGATTCAATCTAGAGATTTGAATGGTGAGAGAAAGATGGAGATTGTCTCTACCCATGAAAACACCAGGCAGGAGAAGAGGACAAATTGATGGAGGAGGATTGAGAGATCGAATTCAAAATTTGTCTCCAAAACTTCTCGTGAATTTTCAATCAATTAATTTGACATATTTTTGACATAAATTAGACATAGTTTAAACATAGGAAATCTAATTCATTTTTGAGAGAATATGGATGGAATATTCCTTGTGCAACAATTCAAATGTTTTGATTTATTTAAATTAGCAAAAGAAAGATAAATAATTTAATAAAACGAACTATAGGATAGTTTTTTATTAAATTAAAATAGAAGAATAATGGCAATTAATCAATAAAGTGTTTTTGTCTTTATTTAATTGATTTAGAATCGATGTGATAGATTGAAATAGAGAAATGATAAGTAAATCAAACAAAGTATTTATTTTTGTTTATTTAATTAAGACGAGATTTAGAAGAAATTATGAAGAATGTGAATGTGAACTATATTAAATAAATATTTCTATTTATTCAACAGTAGAAGAAATTAGGATAATTAATCAAATAATTCGTATTTAATTAATTGGATGTTCCAGACCATTTTTAGGTGTATACATTTTGCCCCTCTTCGAAGTGATGTGTTTTACACGTTGCTTCAAAGAAATATTTTGCTACTACTGCCAGGATTGATGATAAGAAAAAAAATAATTTCATGTGTCCCATACATGATTTTCAGATGATTTGATAACTAGACATGCCCCAGACATGACTTTCAGATAATAATTTTGTGTGCCCCAGACATGATTTTTAGATGATTTGATAACCAGACATGCCCCAGACATGACTTTCAAATGAAAATAATTTTGTGTGCCCCAGACATGATTTTCAGATGATTTGATAATGATATGCCCCCTCAGGAGATAAATTAATGTTTTGATGAATTTTTTTGAAATTTTCAAAAATTTATGATTTTCTGATGATTTTATATTGTTGTTGATTTTAAAAGAATTTATCTCCTGACAAAATGATGGTGAAATAGAGCTTTCAAATGATTTTTAATTAATTTCATGGGTAAAATTAATCAAAAGGTAATAAAATCCACCAAAAATACCTTTTCAAAATTATAAATAGTGCAAAAGGTCATTTTCAAAGGCATTATTTGCTTTTTGAGGTTAAAATTCATAGGGATAAAGACTTTTCTGCTAGCTGGAGCGAGATGCCTATCCCCTACCACACTCACCAATTCGAGCGCGTTGGACGCCATAGATGGCTGATTGCGTATGGACCTCCGGTATGTACCCCTCGACCTCCTCGTAATTCATGCACTTTTATTTTTTATGCTTTTTAGGTCTTAGGCGTGTCTAGGGTAGTTTCAGCGCTTTGAAGCCACACTGTAGCGCTTACATCCCGATGTAGCACTTCTGGTAGGTATTTTAGTGCTTTGAGTTTTAGCGCTTCCATGTCATAATGTAGCGCTTTCAGTGATTTAGCACTTAAGAGCCAAAAATTAGTGCGTTGAAGCCAGATTCTAGCACTTTGAGACTTTCAGCGCTTTGGGTCGATGAATTAGCGCTTTCAAGGTCTGTTCTAGCACTTCTGGTAAAGTAGCGCTTTGACGGCCTATTGTAGCGCTTTGATGCTAAATAGTAGAGCTTTTGGACTTTTAGCACTTTGACGGCCTGTTTTAGCACTTTCATGTCAGAATTGAAGATTTTGACTTAGTGAACTTTGATTATGTCAATTCCGATCATGTCCATTCTTCTGATTGGTATGACTGACAATCCACATTCTTGATGTTGGATTCGATGATTTAAATAGGACTAACTCTCATGATAGGCGAGAAGAAACCCCATTTATTGATGATCCTCATGATAGGTGAGGACATGATTCAATATCTGATAAATCTCATGATAGGCGAGATCTAGATAATGTTTTGATGAACCTCATGATAGGTGAGGTTTGTTGGTGATTTGAAAACCTCATGATAGATGAGGTTTGATGTTCGCCTATGAATTTTGATCGAAAATTCATACCAAAGCTTTTGGAATAGATTGATAGTAGAATGATCTTTGATTCCTTGACATAGTCCACTGATTGTAGATTTTTTCGTTATGATGATAGGAGGATCTGGGTAGTCTCCAGATGCGAAAGAGATTTCCACAGATGACAAATTTGATACTGCACTTGACACCGGATGAGCTCTAGGTGATAGGCCAGTGTGGCCTCACGAGTTTACTTGATATGCCCCAGATTAGGATTAATTGGGGTTTGTTGACTGCATTGGCTGAGAGGTGGCATAGCGACCACAACACCTTT
This sequence comes from Sequoiadendron giganteum, assembly GCA_007115665.2. NCBI lineage: Eukaryota > Viridiplantae > Streptophyta > Pinopsida > Cupressales > Cupressaceae > Sequoiadendron > Sequoiadendron giganteum. The sequence continues at coordinate 303,330,758 of CM021108.1, read as the reverse complement.
CACCTACCCACCGGTGAGATGACAGTCACACCAGAGGATGTGTGGCGTATATTGTGCATTCCTTTCATGGGGGAGATTGTGACATGATTCACATGGGACTAGTAGCAGAGATGCTCTCCGCAGAGTATTTCAGGATCAGGCCATAGCGGGTCCTAGCATTTGATGGCAGAGGATTGCAGACTCTTATGCGACACTACCAGCAGTGCTACCTGGATTCATTGGAGGATTCCTTTGCCCTGATCAGAGGTCAAAGGGATTCCTTGTTGGTTGGGGCAGGACGCTTGAGAGCATGATGGTACATGGTACTAGATATGCATGGGGGATGTGTATGTTAGCACATCTATATCATGATCTACACTTAGTGGTGTACTTAGATGCACACAGTCTATCCGTAGGGATGACATTGCTACAGGTGTGGGCTTAGGAGCATTTTGACATATGTCGGCCATTTCCAGTTGTAGACAGACCAATTGGCAGACCATATGTTTTCCGATACAGTGGTTGATTTACATAGGCCTAGATGGGAAAATTAGAGCATTGGAGGCAAGTTTTCGATGACATGGAGACAGTTATCTGGTGCCCATACCTTGACTGCGAGGAGTGGGATGAGGATGGTGCAGTGTTGGGGTTTTTGTGTGATTCTATGTACCTCATTGGCCGGACTCCTTTTGTTCTAGAGAGATTCTTGCTCCGTCGGGTTTACAGACAGCATGACATTGTTTAGTGTGTGCCACAGGGAGTAGCTCACTATGTTAGGCACCAGATGGATGTTCCTAATTGGGGTCCGAAACTATCCTACGATGTTCTTGTAGAGGGTTATAGAGCTTTACAACCATATCCTTAGGACATGCAGAGAGATATTTTTGAGGCAGCTATGACAAAGGATTATGCAGCTTTCCTGACTTTGGTCCCCCATCCTTGCATTACTATTCCCGATGAGCCAACACCTTTACGTGTAGTGGAGGAGGTGGCCGAGGGTTCTGCTGACAGTGGGGGTGGAGAGGATTCCTCATCCAGCCATAGCTCAGAGAAAAGCAGTGGAGATAGTAGTAGCAGCGATGACAGTGATGGCGGGAGTGGAGGATACAGAGGGGCAGGGCCAGACATTCACAGTGCACCTTCTTCTAGTAGGCCTCACAAGAGGCAAGCTATGACAGTGTCGGTAGGTGGGCAATAGAGACAGATAGCTGGGCTTCAGGCATAGGTCCAAACCTTACAGGCATAGTTGGTACAGGCTCAGGGTATGCTTGTGCAGACTTAGACACAGATGCAGACCTAGGCATAAGCTCATGCACAGGCCTTAGCATAGGTATAGGGGCAGTTAGTCGGTATGCAGACACAGGTTGATACCTTGACAGTCAAGCGAGACAGTGCTTGACAGATAGTCGAGAGGGCACAGGAGACAACAAATACCCTCTAAAGATTGGCCAATGGCACCTCTATTGGTGATTATATGAGAGAGGTTCTACGGGTTGGCTGAGAGGAAAAGTTCTACCGGGGCCGTTATCATGATGCAGTGACTGTCGAGTGTCGAGTCAGTTATGCCCCATCAAGATCTGGACGGACACACACACAGACAGTCAGTGAGGGGGTGACACAGCCTCCACACAGAGATTCGAGAGATCCAAGTCCTTCTAGGGGTGGTGGTGGTATAGGTCCTGTTGGGTCTGTGCATTTTGGCAGTAGTAGGTCATAGAGGCTATTGTGATCCTCATTGATGTATTTTATGATGTACCTCTTTGTATGATGATGTATTTGTATGTTCGACGTCATTGTATACTTGACATTTTTGATATATATATGAGATGCATTTGATATGATTATGATGATGGCTTCATGATTTCTATATGATGGATGTTGTTATATGCTTTATGTGATGAGTTTATTCTAAATGTGATGATGATAAATCATGATTTATTTTAATGTAATGATGTAATGATGTATGTATGGATGGATAAATGATATGTGGATATATGATGTGATGTATGGATTCTAAATGATGATTTATATGAATGCTTTTAAATGTGATCAAAATGTATGAAATAGATGGATGAATGCTTTTTTTGTTATTTTCAAATGTGATGATGATAAATGATGATTTTATGATGAATGAGAAAATGTATGGATGGTAATTAATGTATTCATATGATGTTGGATAAATGGTAATGTAATGAATGTGTTATGGTAAGAATGAACCTGATGTACTAATGGTAGAATTTATGATGCATGATGAAATATATGAATGATGAAATGATGATGCAAATGATGATGCTATATGTTTTTGATGATTTTATGTCAAGTATACTCAGTCTCTTTTTTGTAGATTAGACAATCATTGATTTGGAACTTTTTATGCAACAAATACTCTACAGATAATGAATCATGATGAATGCAATCTAATTTTAACATGTAGCTATATGTAAAAAAAATGTCATTTTAATAGTCTTTTTGTGCTTGGTATCATTATAGAGCTTTATTGGATGTTGAAAGTGAATACAAGCGTTAATGATTTGGTTAGACCAATAACAACCTGAGTACTTCTTTCATGATTTTTAATATTGCAATTGAACACAAGCATCTAGGTATAATTGAATCGAGATGACCTGAGTATTCATCGTGTAAACAGGCAAAGATTATCATTTGAGTGTGTGAATTCTGAATGTCATCGGTGATACATTTGCATAGCACATCCCCCGACAATTCACACATTTATATGATTATCGTACATACAGCAGACGATAAAAATATCATTCTTTTTCCTTGTTCCTCTAGTTGAATACATCATTGAGTTACTCCAAAGAAATGATAATCAAAAAGACAAAATATCCATTGTTTACTTAGAGTGTTCCATTCATTATTCAGATTTTAGATCATCCATTGGTGTTCTTTGAGAATTTTGAGTATGGTTTTGTTTGAGGCCTCTGCTTGGCCATTCCCTTGAGGATAGTATGGTGTTGAAAAACGATGTTGGATGTGGAACCTATCACATAGCTCTTGGACATCTTGATTTTTGAAAGGTCGTCCATTATCAGTGATAATGGATTGAGGGATACCATACCGACATATTATATAGTTCAAGATGAAAGAGGAAATTTGTTTCCCAGTGATGGTAATAAGAGGTACTGCCTCAATCCATTTTGTGAAATATTCTGTAGCTGTAATAATGAACTTGTGTCCATTAGATGAAGATGGATTGATTTTCCCTACTAGATCTAGGCCCCATTGACAAAAAGGCCATGTTGATGTAAAGGGATGCAGTTCTTGTGCTGGTGCGTGAACCAGATTGCTGTGAACCTGACATTTGTGACATTTCTTGATAAATTGATATGATTCTTTTTCCATGCACGACCAATAATAACCTAAACGGAGGAGTTTCTTAGCTAGAGTCATTCCACTCGAGTGAGTACCACAAATACCCTCGTGAACTTCTTGTAAGGCTGTTTCAAATTCATTGCGTTCTAGACATCGGAGTAAGGTACCATCAAGACCTCGACAATAAAGGACATCTGTGATTAATGTATGTTGGGTGGATTGGCGGATAAAGTTCCATTTTTGGTTTTTGGAAAGATCAGGAGGTAGGATATCATCGTTTAGATAAGCATAGGTTTTTTTGTATATGGAGGTTTCAATGGTTTCTAGATGACATATGGTAGCGGATTCTGATTGATAATGGGAAGGACACGATACTTGTTCTACGATAAACTCATAACAAACATGCTTCTCAGGCAATTGTAGTAATGAAGCGATCATAGCCATAGCATCTGTAGCTTTGTTCTCTGCCCTTGGAATCTGATCAAACTTGATACTAGCAAAGGATTGTTTTAGATTATCTATTTGCTGCTTGTAAGGCATCAATTTGTCATCTTTGGTTTGATATTCATCATTGACTTGATAAATAACCAGTTGAGAGTCCCCATAGACTTGTAAATATGTGATTTTCCATTGAATTGCAATCTTGACCCCAATAATCAATGCTTCATATTCTGCCACATTATTGGTACATTGAAACATGAGTTTGTATGATTTTGGAATTGTGTGTCCTTGGGAAGAGATGAACAAAATCCCTACTCCTAATCCTCGTTGTGTATATGATCCATCAAAATACAGTATCCATTGTTGGGGCATTGCTATCATGATGTCTGCATCTGGGAATTCCATTGTCATTGGGCAATTATCTGGTAGAGGAGCTTTAGCTAGTTGTTCAGCAATTGCTTGTCCCTTGATTGCTTTTCTCTCGACATATTGAATGTCGAATTCACTGAGGAGCATAACCCATTTTGCTAGTCTTCCTGTTAAGGAAGCTTTACTTAGTAGATACTACAAAGGGTCAATCTTCGCAATTAATCTGATTGTATGAGTCAACATGTAGTGTCGCAACTGTTGAGTAGCAAAAACAACTGCTAAGCATGATTTTTCTATGAATGTATAGTTTATTTCATAGCCATTTAAAGTTCTACTGATGTAGTAGATGGCACGCTCTTTTCCTTCATGATCCTCTTGTGTTAATAGTGCCCCCAAAGATATATCTGTTGTGGCAATGTACAAAATGAGAGGCCTTCCTTGTGTTGGTGGCATTAGAATGGGTGGTGACATCAGATACTGCTTGATTTGGTTGAATGTTGTTTCACACCCTTCGTCCCACTTGAAAATTATATTTTTATATAGAAGGTGATTGAATGGATGACTTTTGTCTGCCAGTTGGGAGATGAATCTTCGGATTGATTGAAGCTGTCCTTGTAGTGATCTAAGCTGGTTGATATTATTAGGAGGTGGCATCTCCATAATTGCTTTGACTTTCACTGGATCCACCTCAATGCCCTTTGCTGACACAATGTATCCTAGTAGCTTTGCTGATGTAACCCCGAAGACACACTTCTTAGGGTTTACTCTGACATTAAATTTCTCTAGCCGTGTGAAGATTTTATCAAGAATATGCAGATGTTCTTCCCTTGTAGTAGATTTTGCCAAAATTTCATCCACATAATCCTCCATGAAAGTGTGCATCATATCATGGAATATCGTAGTCATTGCCCTTTGATAAGTTGCTCCTACGTTCTTTAAACCAAATAGCATGACGTTCCAGCAGAAAGTTCCCCATGGACATGTGAAAGTCTTCTCCTGATCTTCTAGAGCTATTCTAATTTGATTGTACCCAGAGAAACCGTCCATGATTGATAACATGGCATGCCCTTCCGTCAAGTCCATAATGATGTCTATATTTGGAAGTGGAAAATCATCCTTCGGGCATGCTTTATTGAGGTCTCTGAAATCTATGCAGATTCTGATGCTATTGTCTGGCTTGGAAATAGGCACAAGATTTGATATCCATTTAGCATAATCTATAGATCGTATGAATCCAACATCCAGTAATTTCTTTAGCTTTGTTTTGACCATTAATGCAATGTGGGGGTGCATTTTTCTTAATTTTTGTTTAACAGGCTTGATTCCTACTGGCAAAGACAAATGATGCATAAGCAGATTGGGATCTAAACCTGGCATATCAGAATATGGCCAAGCAAAGTTGATGCTTCTTGCTTTGAAGAATTGGATGAATGCTGGTCTTTCTTGTTCTGTCATGGATTCCGCCAGATGTAGGATTTTTGCCTTCTCTTCTATGCCAATATCCACCGATTGTGTAGATTCGACCAGAACTGATGATTGCTCATGATAGTGTTATAGGAGAGTGTCAAATCTTCCATCCTTTAGTGCCTTAGAATGGTTTTCACCGTTGGATGCATTCTTTATTTTTACTTTTTCCAGATCTAATGCTGCCATAGAATGGTTTTCACCATTAGATCTATTTTCCCTATTGTCAATTTTGCAACTGGAAGATTTGACACCCTCCTACTGAGTCATATTGTTATGAGTTTTATAGATAGCATTTGTATCAGGTCTGGTATGACATAGGAAATGCATGAGGGCATCATCATTTGCAAATTTTGGTATAGTAAAAGGTTCAATAGATTCCCAATCAATAAGTTCTGGATGGATCAATGGCATGGTATCATCGGATTTATTTAGGTCAATGGAAGTAAGGGTGAGGACAACAATATTGTCATAATTTTCATTTGGGATATCAAGATCTATGATGGTACCCTCTTTGAAGTCATCTAGTTCACTCAAATTTTGTTCGTCCTCACTAGAGTCATCAATATTTAGTGATCCCTTGATGAAAGGTCTAGACCCAAAGCCTTGGCCCTCCTCACATGTAGGTGCATATTTTTGAATCACATTGACTGAAATAGCAATGAAAAGTAGATCACAAGGTAATGCCCACTCATATTCATTTGAGTCTACTTCAGAACCATCTCTAAAATGAAGGATATTTTCCATAGCTGTCTTTGTTAGCTCTTGCTTCTCTTCTTCAAAGTATCCTAGTCTTGGTTTTTCTTTTGTGTGGAGAGTGGGAGGTTTGATAGGTTCTGAAATTCCCTCTTTTCTTAATCCCATAGGTCCTTGTCCTTCATAACCCATCTTTTCAAGAATAGCCTTTCCTTTTCCATACTTGTCTGTGTTGATGTTAACATTTTTGATATTGATCTCAGATGTTGATGCTTCTTCATCCTTGTAAAGCCAATCTAGGATTGCTTTATTGTCTATTTCTTCCGCTATGGTTCTAGATTTTACGAATGTTTCTTGAAGAGTGGTGCTAGGTAAAGATGTCAAAGGTTTTATCATTGATGGTTGACCATATTTCCTAGGAGATGGCATTAACTGTGATAAGTTAAGCGATTGCTCCATTAAGTACTGTCCCATTCCTTTATCTATCAACTGACTTGCTTCTGAAAGTTGTTTGATAGAGAAGTTTGTGTACCTGAAATGTTTGTTTCAACATGACTTGTTTCCTTTTCTTTACCTTTCTTTTGCACCCACTTGGTAGTGACGCTTGGGCTTTGTTCATTCTTGGATGATGATGAGCTTGAAGCTTCCCTATTGTGAGGGACAAAGGTGTCTTGAGATACTCTCAAGGTGTCACAATGTTGTGGATGATTATAATCAGCAGCTATAGTCACCTCTTGTCCATTTACTGGAAACTTTAGGAATTGATGGTATGTAGAAGGTACAACCTACATTTCATGAATCCAGGGTCGTCCTAAAAGTATGTTGTATGTCAACTCTCTTTCCAACACTTGAAATGCTATATGCTTGATCATGGGTCCTACTTGAATGGGTAATACAATCAAACCTTGGGATGTTCTTTCCTCCTCATCATATGCTTTGATGGTCATTTTCCTCCGAGCATCAATAGCGTCTTCAGAATATCCTAGTGCATAGACTAATTTTAGGGTGCAAATGTTCAGACCAACTCCCCCATCTATTAGAACTCTCTTAACGCGATGATTATGGATACATACTTTGATATGCAATGCTATGTTATGCAGATGGTTTAATGAGACATCATCTTGTTCAAAGAATGACAGACAATGCGGGGTAGTCAAATGTCCCACCATAGCTTGGAATTGACAAACATCCAAATTTTTTGGTACGGTTGTGGCAACTAATGCTTGTTCGAGAACTTCCTTATGTGATGGTGATAACTTAAGGAGTTCCAGTATTGATATTTGTGTGGGGATGTTTTGCAATTGATCGACAATATTATAGTGAGATTGAGGCGTAAACTCACATTGAGATCCTGCTCCTTTTAATACTACCTTGGTTTGTCCCCTTGTCATGACGTTTGCTGGTTGATGTTCTTGATTCCCTCGTGGGGTGTTTTGCATTTGATTGATAACATCATAATGTGATGGAGGTGGAACTACATGTGTGGAGCCAATTCCTTTTAACATTACCTTGGATTGTCCCCTAGTTACCACATTGGTTGGTTGATGTTCTTGATTGTCTTTGATTTTTAAGACATTTATTTGATTATCAGAGTTTTGCACACTTGGGAGTAAATCCAAAGGGGTAATGTTGTCGGTTTCATTTTCATCAATGTTATCAATAACTGCATGATCATGTTTGACTTCAAATAGACACAAGATTGTTGTGTCATATACATGATTGGCGTTATTTCCTTTGCTATTTGATGATGATGCACCTTTGTCATAATTTGGCAAAGGATCTTTGAAGGTCGAATGATCATTGTTATTTTGAGGTCCTTCCACATACACTTAATTGTTGTCCACCAAATCTTGTACTGCATGTTTCAATTCCATACAGTCATTTGTTTTATGACCCTTGTTATTATGATAGTTGCAATAATTAGCATCATTCCACCATGATGGTTTGACTTTTGGATCCCAGAACCTAGCTTCCCGTGTAGTGAGAAGGCCTCTGGTAACTAGTTCCTTCATTGATGATTCCATTGATTGACCCAAAGGTGTGAACCTTCGCCGATTTGACGGTTTTTGATACGACTATGGTTTTATGTTTTCATTGCTTTGTGTGGTATTTGACTTGACATTTTGTTCGTTGTTCTGATGCTTTGATGTGGATGCAGTCAAGTTGAAGACCGGTTTGACGTTTTGGGGATCATTCGTTGTCTCGGTAGTATTTCGGTTCTTTTGCCAAAATTTTGGCTTCTCACCACTTGAGTATTGATTTGAAGAGTTACTTGTGTTGTTTGTCTTACAATTAAAATGTTTGATAACTCCTCTCTTGACTAAAGCCTCTTCGATTTTAAGACCGTTTTCGATCACCTTTTCAAATGTTGGAGGACATTGTAGTTCCAATCTATAACTCATTTCTTCTGTCAAGTTTTCAATGAACAATTCCATCTTTTCCTCTTCAGGAATGGATCTAGGATATCTAGCAAACAAGCGTCGCCATCTTTGGAGAAAAGACAAGAATGTCTCTCCCTTGTTTTGTTTGAGATTGCAAAGATCTTTGATAGTAACATCATGTTGGATGTTGGATGAGTATTGAGAGATAAATTTGTTAACGAGTTCCTCAAAAGTTCTAATGCCTGGTTTTAACTTCGAAAACCATTCCATGCATGATCCTCCCAAACTCCTTGGGAATAATCTCATTAAATATGTCTCTTCTTGTGCAAACTCAAGAATCATTGTTTTGAATTCTCTGATGTGATCGATTGGATCCGTTCTACCATTATACTTATTGTATTTTGGGATCTCACAATGTCTTGGAAAAGGTATCAAGCCGACCATTGCGTCGAAGGGATAAGGACAAATGTCATATATCATGTATCTCTTGGTGGTCCCTTGCATCATATCTTGTATTTTTTGTTGTAATAGTTGCATTTGAGATGTTAAAGCGGCAACCGGATCTATTGTTTGCATTGGTTGTGGTATCTTAGTCTCATTTATGTTTGGTGTTTCCTTCAAATGGTTTACATCAAAATCTTTTGGAAGTTTTTCCCCCGATTCGACCAACATTAAAAGATATTTTTCCATGTCTTGGTCTAGAATTTTTTCCATGAATATGTGAAACTTGGGATCTTGTTGAGCCGCTTGGATATCTTCTGGAGTTACTTCATTCTTATCATTGTAGTTTAGATTTTTCCAAGGATTTTCTTGTGCCATTTCTTGTGATTTTAAAATTTCTTGATCTAAGAGTCTCTGTTTTTGGTACCTAGTTAAGATTGGCATACAATTTTTTTCCCTTTCTTCTGAAATGTTGATGTTATGTGCGAGATAGTGTCAATTTGAACCTTTTTAAACAAAGTCGAATAATATGACTGATCTTATTGATGAGACAATATTTAAAAAGTTAATTACTATACTTTGTTTCATGATGAAGGATGATAGTATCTTGATAATGAAACTTCAGTGTAGTAATTGATTGTGTAATTGATTTTGACACTTGTAATTTGCAAGATCTTGTTTCAGTTGATAAGTTTGGAAATTTGTATAAACCTTTCTGACTTTGGTTCCTAGACAGTGATTCTGATAAAAAGAAAAATTGATTCTGATGAAAAATGTTGATAAAATGACAGATTGATAGACTGGTTAAAATTTTGAACTCTCAGTTTTAAAAGCCCTAAAACAGAGACCAGAAGCGCTATTTCCCAGAAGCGCTGGAATAGAGTTCAGAAGTGCTGAAACAGGTGATCGAAGCGCTATTTTGATTGAAGCATCGAAACAGTGTCTGAAAGCGCTGGAGAAAATAATAGAAGCTCTACTTCCTAGAAGCGCTAAAATAATGACTAAAAGTGCTAAAACAGAGCCCGAAAGCATTGTTTCATGAAAGCGCTAGAATAGTGACTCGAAGCACTGAAACAGGTTTCCAAAATGCTTAAATTAGAAGTTCAATTTTCTCTATTGTAGAATCTGGTCTGGCCTTGTGGCATACTATATTAGAGACTGCAGAAGATAAGAAGGATGAATCTATTGACTACGGTTGTGGAATTGTGTGAGAGATCTCCTCTGGAAGAAGGCTCATGAGTAGATTGGTTCTACTATGTAATCTAATGTGTGACCCCTAGCAAAATCGTGATAGCGGTGGATAAAAGTTCTATATTGTAAAAGAAGTTTTTGATTTTGATACAAAAAACGTTGTTTTCTCAATTTGTTTCTATAATCGAGAGGTCTTTGGGGTTTTGTGACTTTGATTTTTTTTTGAGAAATGTGGTGGACTTCCACTTTCACAGCATGGATTTTCTGATTTGTTTTGACTTGACATTTTCAGGATGATCTTTAAATCTGATTTAAATGAATTTGTGAAAACACGGCAAGCAATTTTGAATAAGTGTTTTAAAATTGAATAGATTGTGTATGTTCACAAATCATGAATGATTTTTATTGATTTTGACGAGTTGTTTTAACAATTGTACACAAATCAAACAGACTCACACTTAAGGACAAGTAGGTCATCATTATACTCACAACCCACATCTTGCAATTATGTTGACTCACATAGCAGTGTCACCCCCTAGAGGGCACCTGTGTTTTTGTCGTTTCCAGACACGTACTCAAAGTGATGGACGTAGATACCGAATCCCTTGAGCAAACAATCCTTGGTAATTATATGGTGAGTGTCTTGGGGGCAGATTATTCCCTCCCCTTCCACCGTGACTATGACAATGTATGGATACTGACTCGGCGAGCAACTACTCTATGGTTCGTAGATAGGGTTCCGTTCGGTGTGGAAAATAGATAAACTCCCTCAAGAGACCTCCCAATCTTTAGAACAAAGATTTTGGGGATGGTTATCTTGCCTTCTACCATCAAGTTGGACTTTCTTCAACAACTTGCATTTTTATTATAGTGGGTTGGATAACCTAGCTTTGGTTGTTCCCACTTAGGTCGTTCCCATAGGGTGAGTACTTTTTTACACTACAACAGGCTTGCTAAAGGATTGAATAAAGTGCAAATGACATGAAATAAAAGTGAATCTGGCACTTTGGTCACCCAATCAAGGGGAGAGCATAAGCCTAATCACCACAAGCACAATATATAAGTTTGTCCTATTTTTAAAAGCCCAAAAAGAAATTTTCTAATCTATGTGAAGGTGTTGCTTCACATAAATCATGATATTCTTTTTAACTTCTACTATAAAAATGCGGTGACTATCCTAGGATTGATAGATTTGCTTTAAGAAAAACAAGAAAGTGACTATCCTAGATTGATCAATTTTAGTCCAACTTTGAAATGACTATCCTAGATTGGTCAATTTTAGAAAATTTTGAAGTGGCTATCCTAGATTGATACGTTTTAGTCCAACTGTGAAAAAAATTAAAATCTGGCCGTGGATGCGTCAGATCCAGACTGATTTTTACAAAAGCTCTGGAATATTACACCAAAGCGCTAAAACCCGAAAGCACCGAAACAGTGTACTGAAGCACCGAAGTTTGTTAAAGAAGCACTAAAACAGTGATCGAAAGCGTCGAAACTCTGAAAGTACTGGAATAGGGACCGAAAGCGCCGAAACTTTTAATGAAAGTGCTAAAATAAATCATGCTGTAAACCTACGTAACACTTTCCAAAAAAAATTGAAATTTTGATAAAATTGGGGTTAATGCCCCATGGTGGGCGCCAAATTGTAAGTGTGGAAATAGTGAATAAAATCTAAAACACTTCTTAATATGACATTATATCAATGAGTAAACAAATTGAATCAATTCAACAAAGTAATCAATTGAAAGCGTCCTATTGCTCTCTATCTCCAAAGATTTATTAAATCTAAATTGCTCTCAGATTGTGTAAGCAAATAAGACTGTTTAAAATGACTATATGAAGAACGAGATGATGATAATGTAATGCTAAATGATAAATCAATTAAACTAGCATGACATAGATATGGAACAAATAATTGCAGCTATAGGAGGTAGCCATTGTTGAAAATTGGATTGCTTGATGCTTGATGCTTGAAGTCTGGATTCCTACAGAGTAAGAGTGCAAAAGCTTGATTATCTCTGAATCCTTTTCTTGGTTCAATGAGGCTTTATTTATAGATTTCCTGGTTGTAGAAATGCATAGGGAAAGCTTTGAGAGGCTTGGATTCAATCTGGAGATTTGAATGGTGAGAGATTGAAGAGATTGAGAGAAAGATGGAGATTGTCTCTACCCTTGAAAACACCAGGCAAGAGAAGAGGAAAAATTGATGGAGGAGGATTGAGAGATCAAATTCAAAATTTGTCTCCAATTTGTCTCCAAAACTTCCCGTGAAGTTTCAATCAATTAATTTAACATATTTTTGACATAAATTAGACATAGTTTAGACATAGAAAATCTAATTCATTTTTGAGAGAATATGGATGGAATATTCCTTGTGCAACAATTCAAATATTTTGATTTATTTAAATTAGCGAAAGAAAGATAAATAATTTAATAAAATGAACTATAGGATAGTTTGTTATTAAATTAAAATAGAAGAATAATGGCAATTAATCAATAAAGTGTTTTTGTCTTTATTTAATTAATTTAGAATCGATGTGATAGATTGAAATAGAGAAATGATAAGTAAATCAAACAAAGTATTTATTTTTGTTTATTTAATTAAGATGAGATTTAGAAGAAATTATGAAGAATGTGAATGTGAACTATATTAAATAAATATTTCTATTTATTCAACAGTAGAAGAAATTAGGATAATTAATCAAATAATTCGTATTTAATTAATTGGATGCTCCAGACCATTTTTTGGTGTATACAATTGACATCAATGACAATAAAATATCAGCAATACAACCACAACATCCAACAATCTCCCCCTTTGGTATTGATGGCAACACATGATTTAAAAAATACACCATGAATGCAACCAACAATCTCCCCTTTATATATTGCTCTTCTCTCCCTTAGTTCACACTATTCTTCTCCCCCTTTCTTTTGTCACTTCCATAGTTTTTCACATTAATCTTCTCCCCCTTTGACATCCATGGAAAAGGTACACAAGCTCTGAACCACATATCTAAATTATCTGACACCCCCCCTGAGTAGCAACCTCCACAACATCAATCCAGATCAAGATATGATTGTGAATGCATGAACTGATGCAAAGACTATGCATCTTAGTTCTGCTTAGGAGGGGTAATCACCCCTAACTTCCCTCTGAGGTACTCAAAATTATCCTTGGGGAAAGGCTTAGTAAAGATGTATGCAATATGCTCTTTAGTAGGCACATACTCCAGTCTGACTTCCTTATCACTCACTTTGTCTCTCAAAAAGTGGTACTTGATAGATATATTCTTGGTCTTTGAATGCAACACCAGATTCTTAGAAATGTTTATAGCACTTGAGTTATCGTAGAATATGGCAATAGGTTCATCATACACAACTCTAATATATTTCAACATTTGTTTCATCCAGAATACTTGAGTACAATTGTTAGCAATAGTAATATATTCTGCCTCTGCAGTAGAAAAGGAAACGCCATTTTTATTTTTTCTTTACCATGAAATCAGTTTCTTTTCGAAGAAAAATGCGCCACCACCAGTACTTTTATTGTCATTCACATCTCTTGATCAATCAGAATTAGTAAAGGAACTTAAATTAAGATCATCATCTTCAAGATACCATAGGCCAAAATCAACTATTCCCTTCAAGTATCTGAAAATTCTCTTCACAACAGTCACATGAGATTCCTTAGGATCAACTTGAAATCTAGCAACAATGCATACAACATTCATGATATTAGGTCTAGTTTGAGTCAAATACAACAATCCGCCAATCATTGATCTATATCTAGTCTGATTTTCCTCCAGAGAATCATCTTTTGTCAACTTACATCCGGTCACCATGGGTGTATCAACTGGTTTTAATTCTTCCATACCAAAATTCTTTAGTAGTTCTCTCACATACTTGGACTAAGATATAAAGATCCCTTTATCTACCTGATTAATTTTCAATCCCAAAAGGAATTTCAACTCTCCAATCATTGACATCTCAAACTCATTCTGCATCTCATTAGCAAACTCCATGCACAAACCATCATCTCCTCCAAAAATGATATCATCAACAAATACTTCCACAAACAAATCTTTATCATCATCAGTCTTGAAATATAGATTACTATAAACACAGAAAATGTACAATTTTGATCTAGCACACTTGATCCTAATTTACTAACACTATGTCCTGAATCATCTCCTTTGCTAGTCATTTAATCAAATAATCTATATTTGATTAAATTCATCACTCTTCATCTCTTAATTAAATAAATCAACTTTATCTAATTAAGTCATAATCTAATGTTAATTAAATAAATAAATTTTATTTAATTATTTCTATAATCCCTATTTAATTAAATAATTCATCCTATTTAATTAAATCCCTAAAGTCTTCCCATTAAATTGAATAAATTAAACCTTATTTGGTTTAATCTAACATTATCCCCTTAGTTAAATAAATCAGAATCATTTATTTAATTAAACTCTTTCTTCTCAATTCTTGATTTAAATTAACTCATAAATTCAAGTCAAAGTTGTCACATCACCTAACCTCCTATTAAGTTAATCAAATCTTGATTAAGTTAATCTCTATCACTAAAATCCCTTAGAGAATGCAACTTGCACAATAAATCAATTACTTTGATTTATTAAATCTCTATTTTCCCTCACATGGCATCAAAAGGGGAATATTCCCTCAAATTTGAATTCAAATTCAAATGGACTTGGTCCTCCCAACAAGGCATTTAAGACATCTTACATGTCATTGTGCATTGAGCCAAGTGACATTAACTCCATTTCTTTCATCCCTCCTAAACATGTCACTTCATCAAATTCAAAATTCAAACTTGCACATTGATCAAAATGTGTTCAACCTTCAACCATTCACATCTTGAAAAATGGCACTTGACCATTGGATGTTGAATGATCTCACATTGCTCAATCTTGCTCATTCTTCCAATTTGGAAATCTATAAATGAGAGACTCATCCTCTCATTCTATCATCCACAATTTGAGTAAACTTATTATACTCAAATCCATCTTCAAGCATAGCTATTTCATCTAGTTTTATCAAGTTCTTAGCTAGGTTACAAGAATTCAACCATCAAGTGGATCAAATCATCAAAGCTTACAAAGGAGTTTGGAAAGGGCTAATTTCGACATACCAATCAGCACCAACTCCCCCATGGGATCGATAGTTGTTCATTAAAATAAGATTTATTTGCTTTCATTTGCATTATTCTTCATTTTTTCTTTCCTATATTGATGTTTCAATCTAATTTCATGGGGAATCCTTATTTTAACCTTGCATATGATCTAATAACATTGTGCTTGTTCGCCTTATTTGTGTAGGTATGAAATTGGGGTTCAAATTTTGGTGCTAGAAGGAGGGCACTCTCAAAGTTCTAATCACGTTTTTTTTTTAAATTCTGTGTTTTTCTATTTTTTTTGTAGGTCACAGGTAAACTGCACCGCACACAGTCCTGCAGTGCTATATTGCGCCACCTACAGAGATGTGGTGCTATATTGCACCACACCAATTCTAAACTGTGGCTCTGTATTGCACCACATCTGCTCCAAACTTTGCCGCACCTGTTTCCCGCTCAAAAATATTCAAATTTTGGCCAACTTCGTCACGGATTTATGTTACAAACTGCATCACGCGCCAAACTCCGTTGCACCCCCGATCTTTGTTTATGCAGAGCACTGCACCCAGTCAAATGTGCGGTTCTATATAGTGTCGCTTCTGTTCCAAACTACGCCGCATTTGCTAGTTGTGCCGCACCTGCAGATTTTTCATTTTTTTAACCTTTTTTTTTGTGATGCAGGAACTCCCCGAGGTCATAACTTTTGACTCGGATGTGGGTTTTGGCTGAAATTTTACAGGTGTTTTTTTTATGAGATGGCATGTGGATCAGGTTGGCGATTATTGTGGCACATTTTCGGGGCTTGAAACTTTCATCTTGGCCCTTAAAATGACATTTTAGTGTTTTTTCCTAGGTTTTTGAAAGTTATTTTTGTTAATAACTCGAAACCCATGTTTCCAATTTCATATGTTAGTTGGCAATTCATCCTATCTTAGTTTTAGAAAGTTTTTGGTAAAAAATAGGACTCTCAAAGTCATGCATGCAAAATTACCAAAAAATGGAAAAATCTAGCAATTATTGAAATTTGCCTAAAAATAAAATTTCTTGATTAAAGGTGAAGGAAGGAAAATGAAGGCCAAGGATTCTTAATGATGTTATCATCTCATTGTATAAAGTGTTTTTAAACACTTTGGGAGAACTTATAATCCCTTTCTAAGGAATTTGTTATGTCTTTATGCTTTAGGAAACACTAAATTTCATTCAAGGGTCCTAAAAAGAACAACACAAATTTCGTTTTAAAGTTTGCAAAAGGCTAAAAAGAACTTAGAAACAAATCCACTAGATTTTGTTTAAAGGTTTAAAATTGAACAAGGCAACTTTCACATTTCAAAATTGGAGCTTTAAAAAGAACTCATTTCTGGCTTTGAGGGCTAGAATGGACATGTGTCTTTAATGTTTTGTAATCCTTTTAACAAAGTAATATCATATAAAAGGTGTATGCGCTTCCCTCGTGCCTCACGGCGATCTTGAGAATCAAAAGCCTTTTCGTGATATTAAGTTGTCAAAAGTATTACGTCCACACTTCATTTTTTTGGGTTTAAAATTGAGCAAAATACTTTGTGAGTGTGAGTAGACTTATGGCATGTGCTCTCCCTTTGTTTCTAAACAAAGGTTGATCGAACTATGAATAAGTTTACTCAATTTTGTTATCTTAGCGGGCCTGCCTTGTGGGAAAAAGTACTCACCCAAGGGAATGAACCAACCAGTAAAACACTAAGGACAAGTGTATTTCTAGCCAGGATATAAAAGTGGGTATTGGAACAAAGGCTAGTATCACACGGTTGGCTCCAACGAGAAGAGAAATAATGGTCTCTCGCCACATGGGTCAGCCTCCACAAATGGAAAGACCAAACTAAAAACCTTGTTTAGAAAGGCCAAATCCTTATCTATTTTGTTGGTGCAAAAGGTCATGTCCTTTGAAGCCGCCCCATGTTATACATGTGATTTTGTTGTAGAGATGAAAAATATGCCATGGGAGATTCATGGATACTGATGCTTGACTGACCTGAGAAGTGTGTTCCATGGAGGGGAGCCAGTGTGGTCAAGCATCTAGTCATCCGCACAAAATATGCACAGTTGGATTCGTCCAAGTGGGAACCCAACAAAATATTGTCTCATCATCCTAGGGTTGTACATGTGCTTGGGAATAAAAAATACATTGCTTGGTCTTCAAAACAATTGAAAAAAAAACATCCACAAAGAGATCCAAATTTCAAACCCCTTGGAGGAAACAAATATCCTTTGATGAATCTAATTACTCTTTCTTTCCCTAGGGATCATATCCTTAGAGGTTTCTAAGTGCTCGGATTTTATCATCATTTGTTTTCACCAAGGTTAAACACTAGGAAACCTTTTCCTTGATTTCCTTGATTTCCACATAATGAACTTTGTGGGATGAAAGAAAATTAGGATATTGGACATTTTGTTTGAAAAGCATAATCAAGAAAGTGTTTGTGGTAAAAAGAACTGAATCTAAGCAAGATAACAGACAATTGAACCACACATGTGCTTGGTCCCTTTTGAGTCATTTGGTTTCCATGTGAACATTGATCTTTTGGTTTGAAATACTTTTAAGGAAAATCATGTTCTTCAATATCTTGGTCTAGTAAACAAGTCCTTGTAGGGTCATCTAGGATCAAGTCAAACACCTCATCCATCCTGTATACACCTAAAATTGGTCTGGAGCATCCGATTAATTAAATACTAATTATTTGATTAATTATCCTAATTTCCTCTACTATTTAAATAAATAGAAATATTTATTTATATAGTTCACATTTAAATTCATCTTAATTAAATAAACAAAATTAAAATACTTTGTTTGATTTAATTATAAAATCCCTATTTTATTCTATCACATTGAACTTAAATTGATAAAATAAAGATTAAAACACTTTACTGATTAATTGCCATATTCTTCTGTTTAATTTAATAAACAAATTCTATAGTTCGTTTTATTAAATTATTTATCCCTTTTTTTCTAATTTAAATAAATTAGAATATTTGAATAAAAGCATAAAGAATATTCCATCTATATTTCCTCAAAAATGAATTAGATATCCTATGTCTAATTTATGTCTAAAATATGTCACAATTAATGCTTTGAAACTTCACGGGAAGTTTTGGAGACAAATTCGAGACAAATTCAAAATTCTTCTCTCAATCCTCCTCCATCAATATCTCCTCTTCTCTTACCTGGTGTTTTCATGGGTAGAGACAATCACCAAAATTCTCTCAATCTCCTCCATCTTTCACCATTCAATCCTCCATATTGAATCCAAGCCTCTCTTTGCCATCCCTGTGCATTTCTACAAGCAGGAAATCTATAAATACAACCTCATTGAACCAAGAAAAGGATCCAAATAATCTAACTTATGCACTTTTACTTTGCAGGAATTCAAGCATCAAGTGCCAAGCATCAAACATTCAGCATCTAGCAATCAAACTTTCACATCATGGCTGCCTCCTGTAGCTGCATTTATCTGTTTCATTTCAATTCATGCTAGTTTAGTTCATTTATCATCTAGTATTATCACATTTAGTTCCATATCATTGCATTAGCATCCATCTCATTCTTTGAATTATCATTTTAACAATCATAGTGCAATCACGATCTGAGAGCAATAGGGGTTTAATAAATCTTTGGAGATAGAGAACAATATGACACATTCAATAGATTATTGCTTGGATTTGATTCATTCAACTTTGTCTTTGATATAATGTTTTATTAAGAAGTGTGTTTTTGTGCTTTACACCTTATCCATGCTTTCAATTTGGCGCCCACCGTGGGGCATTAACCCTAATTTTACAATTTTTCTGGAAAGTGTCATGCAGGTTCCCGACGTGTTTTCTTTTAACGCTTTTGTCAAATACTATAGCACTTCCATGCTTTGTTTCGGCGTTTCCGTGTTACTACAGTGAATCCGTCAAAAAATTTAGTGCTTTCAACTTTAGTACTTTTGTCAACTGTTTCAACGCATCGGTGATTTAGCGCTTCCATGGCAAACTTCAGTGCTTTGGTGTCCTGTTTCGGTGCTTTCGTGTTTTAGCGCATCAGGTAAAATTTTTAGCACTTTGGTGGACTGTTCCAGTGCTTTTGTAAAATCAGTCTGGATCCGATGCGGCCACAGCTAGATTTTAATTTTTTCATAGTTGGACTAAAATTTATCAATCCTATGATAGTCACTTTTGGTTTTCTAAAATTTATCAATCCTATGATAGTCACTTCTTGGTTTCTAAAAAATATCAATCCTAGGGTAGTCACTTTTTGTTTTCTTAGAAGAAAATTTATCAATCCTACGATAGTCATCACATTTTTACAATACAAGTTAAAAAGAACAAACATGATTTTTGTGAAGCAACAAATTCATATAGATTAAAAAATTTCTTTTGGGCTTAAAACATAACAACTTATATGTTGTGCTTGTGGTGATTAGGCTTATGC
Organism: Sequoiadendron giganteum; assembly: GCA_007115665.2. Lineage (NCBI taxonomy): Eukaryota > Viridiplantae > Streptophyta > Pinopsida > Cupressales > Cupressaceae > Sequoiadendron > Sequoiadendron giganteum. The sequence continues at coordinate 303,310,879 of CM021108.1, read as the reverse complement.
TCTCCCCTTAACTGGGTGACCAAAACGCCAGATTCACTTTTACTTCATGCTATTTAAGCTTTATTAAATCCTTTAGAAGGCCTACCGCAGTGGGAAAAAGTACTCACCCTACAGGAACGACCTAAGTGGGAACACCTAAAGCCAAGGATTCCAACCCACTATAATAAAAATGCAATTTGTTGATGAAAGTCCAACTTGACGGTAGTGAGCAAGATAACCATCCCCAAAATCTTTGTTCTAAAGATTGCGAGGTCTCCTGAGGGAGTTTATCAATTGCCGCACTGCATGGAAGCCCTATCTACGAACCATAGAGTAGTATCCCACCGAGTCAGTATCCATACATTGTCATACTCATGGTGCAAGGGGAGGGAAGAATCTGCCCCCAAGACACTCACCATATAATTTCCATGGACCGTTTGCTCAGGGGATGAGAAATCCAACTCTGAGTGCATGCCTGAAAATGACAAAAACATGGGCGCCCTCCAGGGGGTGACAAGGTTGTGTACGTCAATGCAATTCAAGATGTGGGTTGTGAGTATAATGATGACCTACTTGTCCTTAAGTGTGAGTCTATTTGATTTGTGTACAACTTTCAAAGCAACCCATCAAAATCAATAAGAATCATTTGTGGTTCTTGAACATACATGATCTATTCAGTTAAAACAATTATTCACAATTGCTTGCTGTATTTTCACAAATTCATTAAAATCAGATTTAAGATCATCCTGAAAACAACAAAGTCAAGTTAGATCAAAAAATCCATGCTACGAAAGTGGAATTCCACCACATTTGTCAAGAGAAAAATCAAAATCACAAAACCGAAGAAGCCTTTCGGTAATCGAGATAAATTAAGAAGACAACATTTTCTATATCAAAATCGGAAACTCTTTTTACAACATAGAACATTCATCCATAGATATCACAATTTTTCTAGGGGTCACACTTTAGATTACGTAGTAGAACCACTCTATTCATGAGCCTTCTTCCAAAGAAGAGCTCTCACTCAGTATCACAACCATAGTCAGCGCATACATCGTTCTTATCTTCCACAATCCATGATATAGTATGCCACAAGGCCAAATCAGATTTTACAATAGAGAGTCTTAAAGTCCTATTTTTAGTGCTCTGGAAACCTGTTTAAGCGCTTCGGGTCACTATTTTAGCACTTCTGTGAAATAGCACTTTCGGGCACTGTTTCAGTGCTTTCATCAAACGACGCTTTCATCATCTTTTCTAGTGCTTTCGGGCACTGTTTCAATGCTTCTATCAAGATAGTGCTTCCATCAATTTCTGCAATGCTTTCATGCACTGTTTTAGTGCTTCTGTCAAGATAGCGCTTTTGTAAAATAACACCTTTATCATCTATTTTAGTGCTTTCAAAACAAAGACTTCAAAAATTTTACCAGTCAGTCAGTCTGTCATTTTATCCACAGTGTTTATCAGAACCAAGTTTCTTTTTATCAGAATCACTATCTAGAGACCGAAAACAAATACACAATAGATTACTATACTGAAGTTTCATCATCAGGATACTATCATCCTTTATCATGAAACCAAGTATAGTAATCATATTTTTAACATAGTCTCATCAATAAGATCAGTCATCTTATTTGACTTTGTTAAAAGTTCAAATTGACATTTTCCCAGCATAGAAGATCAACATTTCGGAAGAAAGGGTAAAAATTTGTATTCCAATCTTCACCAGGTCCCAAAAGGAGAGACTCTTAGAGCAAGAACTTGAAACATCCCAAACAATGGCAGAGGAAAATCCTTGGAACAATCTGAACCAAAACGATAAGAACAAAATAAATATAGAGGATATTTAAACAGCTCAACAAGATCCCAAATTCCATAAATTTATGGAAAAGATTTTAGAACAAGATATGGAGAAGTATTTTTTGATGTTGGATGAATCGGGTGCCAAACTTCCCAAGGACTTTGACGTGAATCGTCTAAAGGAAGCACCTGGAACAAGTGACATTGAAATTTTGCAACCTACACAAGTAATAGATCCAATTGCTGTCTTGACATCTCAAATGCAACTATTACAACAAAAAATATAGGATATGACGAAAGGGAGTGCCAAAATATATGCGATACAGGACATTTGTCCTTATCCTTTCGACGCAACAGTCGGTCTGATACATTGTGAGATCCCAAAGTACAACAAGTACAATGGAAGAATGGATCCGATAGATCATATCAGGGAATTCAAAACAATGAGTCTCAAGTTTGCTCAAGAGGAAACTTACTTAATGAGATTATTCCCAAGGAGTTTGGGAGGATCATGTATGGAGTGGTTTTCAAAACTACAACTAGGTATCAAAAATTTTGAGGAACTAGTCAACAGGTTCATTTCCTAGTACTCCTTTAACATCCAACACGATGTTACAATAAAGGATCTTTATAACCTAAAGCAAATCAAAGGGGAAACGTTCTTGTCTTTTCTACAAAGATGGCGATGATTGTTCGCTAGATATCCTTGATCTATTCTTGAGGAAGAAAAGATGGAGTTGTTTATTGAGAACTTGATGGAGGAAATGAGTTATAGACTCAAATTGCAATGTCCTCCCACATTCGAAAAAGTAATAGAAAAAGGTCTTAAAATCGAGGAGACATTAGTCAAAAGAGGAGTTATCAAACATTTCAATGATAAAACAAATGACACAAATAACTCCTCCAATCAATACTCAAGCAGTGATAAGCCAAAATTTTGGCAAAAGAATCAAAACACAACTACCAATGAAACAACAAGTGATTCCCAAAATGTCAAACTAGTTTTTAACTTGACAACATCTACATCAAAGAATCAAAACAATGATCAAATTGTCAATTCAAATGTCATACAAAGTAACGAGATCATAAAGACACAGTCATATCAGAAACCATCAAATTGGCGTAGGTTCACACCTTTAGGCCAAATGATAGAATCAACAATGAAAGAATTAGTCACTAGTGGCCTTATCACTGCACGGGAACCCCAATTTTGGGATCCAAAGGTCAAACCACCATGGTGGAATGACACTGATTACTACAACTTCCATAATAACAAAGGCCACAAAACCAATGATTGTATGGAGTTGAAGCACGCAATACAAGATTTGATCGACAACAATAAAGCATATGTGGAAACACCCCAAAACAATAATGATCATTCAGCTTTCAAAGACCCTTTGTCAAACTATGACAAAGGAGCACCATCATCTTCAAACAATAAAGGGAAGAATGTCAACCATGTCTTTGACACAACAATCCTTTTTCTATCTAGAATAGAGAGTGATCATACAGTTAGTCACAACATTGACAAACCCAAAATCAACAACACTACCCCTTTGGACTTGCTCCTGAGCATACACAACTCTGATAATCAAATCAGTGTCTTAATAATCAGAGACCGTCAAGAACATCAACCAAAAAATGTCATGACTAGGGGGCAAGCCAAGGTCATGTTAAAGGGAGTTGGATGTACACATGCAGTTCCACCTCCATCTCATTATAACATCGTTGATCAACTGCAAAAAATTCCTGCATAGATATCGATACTAGAGCTCCTTAAAATATCACCATCACATAAGGAGGTTCTCGAACAAGCTTTAGTTGCCACTACGGTACCAAAGAATCTAGATGTTTGTCAGTTCCAAGCTATGGTGGGACATTTGGCTACCCTGCATTGTCTATCATTCTCCAAACAGGATGATATCTCACTAAGCCATCCCCATAATACTCCACTCCATAATGAAGTCTTAATCCACAATCATCGTGTCAAGAGAGTCTTAATAGATGGGGGATTTGGTCTGAACATTTTCACTCTCAAGTTAATCTGTGCACTAGGATATTCAAATGATTCTATTGATGCCCGAAGAAAAATGACCATCAAAGCATATGATGAGGAAGAAAGATCGTCTAAAGGCTTGATTGTGCTACCCATTCAAAAGGGTCCAATGATGAAATGTATAGCATGTCAAGTGTTGGAAAAAGAGTTAACATACAACATTCTCTTAGGACGACCATGGATCCATGAAATGCAGGTTGTACCTTCAACATATCATCAATGTTTTAAGTTTCCAATAAATGGATGAGAGGTGACTATATCTGCTGATTACAATCATCCTCAACATTGTGACACCCTTAGGATCTCTCAAGATACCTTTGTACCACACAAGAGGGAAGCATCATGTTCGAAATCATCCAAAGAAGAACAACATCCAAGTATCACTACCAAGTGGGTAGAGAAGGAGGGTAAAGAAAAAGAGACAAGTCTTGTGGAAACTCAATCAATAGATAATCTGGATCAACAAACTTCTTTATCACAAAAATTCCAAGAGCAAGTTCAACTGATGGATAAGGGAATGGGAACATATTCTATGGAGCAATCGCTTAACCTATCACAATTAATGCCATCTCCTAGAACATATGGTCAACCATCTATGATCAAATCTCAAACATCATTACCAATCACAGCTCTTGATGAAAGGTTTGTCAAAAAAGGCACAATAGAGGATGAATCAGACAGTAAAGCAATCCTGGATTGGCTATACAAAGATGAGGAATCCTCTACATCAGATATCAGTATGAAAAATGTCAACATCAACACCGATAAATATGGAAAAGGAAAAGCTATTTTAGAAAAAATGGGGTATGAAGGACAAGGACCCTTTGGATTAAGAAAGGATGGAATCATAGAACCTATTACACCCCTCACTCTCCACTCAAAGGAAAAGTCAGGACTAGGATACTCTAATGAAGAAAAACAAGAACTGGAAAAGAAGGTTGTAGAAAGAATTCTTCAACTTAGAAATAGCTCTGAGATAGATTCAAATGAATATGAATGGGATTCATGTTCTAATGTATCTTTCATAGATATTCATATTGACATCATCCAACAATATACACCTATGCATGAGGAGGGCCAAGGCTCTGGGTCTAGACCAATCATGGTAGCATGACTAAATATCGATGATTCAAGTGGGGACGAACAAACCTCAAGTGAGCTAGATGATCTTGAAGAAAGTACCATCATTGAACTCGACGATACCAACAACAACTATGACGAAATGGTTATCTGAACCCTTACATCCATCAACCCAAATGAATCTGATGACCTCATGCCATTAATACATCTTGAACTCATTGATTAGGAACCTGTCGAACCTTTGACTATACCCATATTTATAGATGATGATGCCATCATAAAATTCCTATGTTATAGTGAACCTAGTGTAAGTTCTATCAATAATACTCATAACAACATGACTCGGCAGGAGGGTGTCAAATCTTCCAGTTGTAAAAATGAAAATAGGAAAAATAGATCTAATGGTGAAAACCATTCTATGGTAGCATTAGGTCTGGAAAAATAAAAAATAAAGAACACATCTAATAGTGAAAACCTTTATGAGGCATTGAAGGATGGAAGATTTGACACTCTTCCAGAACATTATCATGAGCGATCATCAATCCTAGTGGAACCAACACAGTCTATGAATATCGGCACTGAAGATAAGGAAAAAATCCTACATCTAGCGGAATCCATGACAGAACAAGAAAGACCGGAATTCATCAAATTCTTTAAAGAAAGAAGCATCAACTTCACTTGGTCATATTTCGATATGTCAGGCTTAGACTCAAATTTGCTCATGCATCATTTGTCTTTGCCCATAGGAATCAAGCCTGTCAAGCAAAAATTGAGAAAAATGCATCCCCATATCGCATTGATGGTAAAGACAGAACTAAAGAAATTGTTGGATGTTGGATTCATATGGTCTATAGACTATGCCGAATGGATATCAAAACTTGTACCTATTTCAAAGCCGAACAATAGCATCAGGATATGTACAGATTTTAGGGACCTAAATAAAGCATGCCCAAAGGATGATTTTTCACTACCAAATATAAACATCATCGTGGACTTGACGGCAGGGCATGCCATGTTGTCAATCATGGATGGTTTCTCTGGGTACAATCAAATAAAAATAGCTCTAGAAGATCAGGAAAAGATGACTTTTACATGTCCATGGGGAACCTTCTACTGGAATGTCATGCCATTTGGTCTAAAAAACGTAGGAGCCACTTATCAAAGAGAAATGATGATAATCTTCCATGATATGATGCACACCTTCATGGATGATTATGTGGATGACATCTTCAAAAAATATGGTACTAGGGAAGGACATCTGCATATTCTAGACAAAATCTTCACACGGATGGAAAAATTCAATGTCAGGTTAAACCCCAAGAAGTGTGTCTTCGGGGTCACATCAGCAAAACTATTAGGGTACATTGTCTTAGAAAAAGGAATTGAAGTGGATCCAGCGAAATTCAAAGCAATAATGGAGATGCCACCTTCTAAGAATATCAGTCAACTCAGATCACTACAGGGAAGGCTCCAATTGATCAGAAGATTTATCTCCCAGCTGGCAAACAAAAGTCATCCTTTTAATCATCTATTGCATAAGAATATAGTTTTCAAGTGGGATGAGGGATGTGAAACAACATTCAATCAAATCAAATAGTATCTAATGTCACCACCCATTCTCATGTCACCAACAGAAGGAAGGCCTCTCATATTGTATATTGCCACAATGGATATCTCTTTGGGGGCACTATTAGCGCAAGAGGATTATGAAGGAAAAGAACATTCCATCTACTATATCAGCCGGACTTTAAATGGATATGAAATAAATTACAATTTCATAGAGAAATATTGCTTGACGGTGGTATTTGCTACTCAACAACTGAGACACTATATGCTAACTCATACAATCAAGCTAATAGCAAAGATCAATCCTTTAGAATATCTACTCAGTAAAGCTGCCTTAACAGGTAGACTAGCAAAGTGGGTCATGCTATTAAGTGAATTTGACATTCAATATGTAGAGAGAAATGCAATCAAGGGTTAGGTAATCACTGAACAATTAGTAGAGGCTCCTTTACCAGATGATCGCCCAATGACAATGGAGTTTCCAGATGCAAACATTCTGACAGTGATGCCCCAACAATGGGTTTTATATTTTGATGGATCATATAGACAATGAGGATCAGGAGCAAGAATTTTGTTCATTTCTCCACAAGGAGACACCATTCCAAAATCATATAGATTAATGTTTCAATGTACAAATAATGTGGTAGAATATGAAGCATTAATCATTGGGGTCAAAATAGCAAGTCAATGGAAGATCACAGACTTACAGGTATATGGGGACTCTCAACTAGTTATCTATCAAGTAAATGATGAATACCAAAAAAAAGATGAAAATTTGATGCCCTACAAGCAACAAATAGATAATCTATAATAGTCCTTTGTCAGTATCGAGTTTGATCAAATTCCAAGGGCAAAAAACAAAGCGGCAGACACTATGGCTACAATTGCTTGAGAAGCGTGTTTGTTATGAGTTTATGGTAGAACAAGTATCATGTCCTTCCCATAATAATCTAGAATCCTCTACCATCTACCATATAGAAACCACTGAAACCTCCATCTATGAAATGACCTATGCTTACCTGAAAAATGATATCCTTCCTCTTGATCTATCCAGGAACCAAAAACGAAACTTCATTCGCCAATCCACATGACATACTTTAATCGTGGACATACTTTATCGTCAAGGTCTTGATGGTACTTTACTCTGATGTCTAGAACACAATGAATCTGAAACGGCCCTACGAGAGGTTCACGAGGGTATTTTTGGCACTCACTCGAGTGGGATAACTCTAGATAAGAAACTCCTTCATTTGGGATATTATTGGCCATGCATGGAGAAAGAATCCTATCAGTTTGTTAAGAAATGTCAAAAGTGTCAGATTCATAGCAATCTGATTCATGCATTAGTACAAGAACTGCATCCCTTCACATGGACATGGACTTTCTGTCAATGGGGTCTGGATCTGGTAGGAAAAATAAATCCATCTTCATCCAATGGACACAAGTTCATTATAACAGCTACAGAATATTTCACAAAGTGGATAGAAGCAGTGCCTCTTACAACCATCACTGGGAAGCAGATCTCATCTTTTATTTTGAACTACATAATATGTTAATATGGAATCCCTCAATCCATTATCACTAAGAATGGATGACCTTTCAAGAATCAAAATGTCCAAGAACTATGTGAGAAGTTTCATATCCAACATCGCTTTTCAACACCGTACTAACCTCAAGGGAATGGCCAAGTAGAGGCCTCGAATAAAAATATACTCAAAATTCTCAAAAAGATGATTAACGATGTTGGACGTTATTGGCATGTTCAACTCAATCCTGCATTATGGGCCTACAGAACAAGTATCAGAACACCAACGGGAGCTACTCCATATGCCTTGGTATATGGGTCAGAAGCCATATTGCCTATTGAAGTTGAAATTCCATCCCTTCATGTATCACTCAGAGGAATCATTTCTGATGAAGACTATAGGGCATCTCGACTATAGGAACTGGAATTGTTGGATGAGCATTGTCAACAAGCTGTTAATCCTCTAACGGCTTATCAATAGAGGATGTCAAGAAGTTACAATCATAGGGTAAAACCAAGGGTCTTTTAGGTTGGTGACTTGGTACTAAAAGAAAACCCTAGGAATCAACAAGACAGGGAGAAGAAAGGGAAATTTGAGCCTAACTGGCTTGGTCCTTTTGTCATCATATCAATGTATGGATCAAGAGCATATCAGCTATCAACATCAAAAGCGGATTTGTTTGATGAACCTATCAACAGTATTCATCTCCAAAAATTATATGCTTGAATCTCCTAGTGCATGGCTCAAACTTCTGAAAATGGTTTCCTTGATGAAAACCTGGCAAACAGGCATCTTGGCAAGGCAAAAATACAAAAAAAAGTAATAAAAATGAAAAATGCAAAAACACAAAGAGTGCAAATAGAACATATGGTGAAAACCTAGAAACAGGCGTTGTATGTGATTCTAAGATCAACTTTCCCATCTATTTTAACATATTAGGATCATTAGTCTGGTAGACAGTACCATTTCATATCATGTCAGTAGTCTTTCCATCTTTGCATCCATATCAAAATCTCTTTTTTCAAATAAGTCAAGTATCACTCCAAAGCTTGGGGGCAACATCTGCATATCACTAGGGGCAACACAACCACATTGATTTCATCAAAGGGCACACAACAGTATAGCAGAAAAATGAAAACAAAAATTAAAGCGCAACATCAATCATCGTCAGAAAGGCATCAACCATCCGTATCATATCGAAAACCCAAAAACATGTCAAAAAGGTAAGTCTGAAAAAGAAAAATACAAAAACATAGGTCTATGTCAGTCGAACTACATGGTATCTGCATGTTGAACATAGGCAAGGCTAATCTTTGATCAACCCCCGAGACCCCTAGGATAGGTTAGTAGGTTAGGTCTTTGGTCAAAATCTCAAAAAAATCCAAAAACATCACAAAATCAGGATCGATGATCTAAAATCTGAATAATGAATGAAACACTCTAAGTCAACAATGGATAAATTGTATTTTTGACTATCATTTCTTTGGAGTAACTCAATGATGTATTGAACTAGAAAACAAGGAAGAAGAATGATGTTTTTATTATCTGTTGTCTGTAAGTTAGTCATTTAAATGTATGAATTATCGGGGATGTGCTATGCAAATGTATCACCGATGACATTTAGAATTCACACATTGAAATGATTAATCACTGCCTGTTTACGCAATGAATTCTCAGGTTATCTTGGTTAAATCATACCTAGATACTTGTGTTCGCTTGTAATATCAAAAATCATGAAAGAAGTACTCAGGTCGTCATTGGTCTAACACATACCATTGATGCCTGTATTTACTTTCAACATCTAATAAAGCTCTATGATGATAAAAAGCACAAAAGTATTGTTAAAATGACAATTTTTTTGCATATAGTTGCATGTTAAAATTAGATTGCATTCATCATATTCATTATCTGCAGATTTTTTGTTGCATAAAGGATTCCAATCAATGATTATCTTATCTACAAATAAGACTGAGTATACTTGAAATAATTCCAAAATCATCAAAACATATGGGAGTCATCATCTCATCATTTAGTTCCATCATTTCATCATTCATGCATTTCATCATACATCAAATAAATTATGAATTAAATTATACAATAAGTACATCATGTTCATTTTACCATAAAAACGTTCATTACATTATCATCCATCAACATCATATGCATACATCATTTTCATCCATACATTTTATCACATATAAAATAAATGCAAGTCATGTCATTATTCTCATTACATCCATCCATTATCATTCATCATAAGATCATCATTTTTATCATCGTCACATTTAAAAATAAAAATAATTAATCCATCCATCCATACATGCTATTATAGTTTGAACATCCATACATTTACATCATATTATACATCCATATATCATATATTCTACAAATACATTTATCATTGAATCATTACATAAAATAAAAAGCATTTATCATTACATCATTCATATAGATCATCACATATTGCATAAAACATCACATAAAAAAAATGCATCCATCACATAGAAATCATAAACCATCACAAAATCACATCAACTGCATCTCATATATATATATATCATCAGTGTCAAGTATATAATGAAGTATGAAGATACATCATCAAAAATGAGCTACATCATAGTGTACATCATATCTCAGAAAGATAGTCTCGAAATCATAGGAGGCATCTATGATCTGCTACTACCAGAATGTGTGGGCCCAACAGGACCTGTACCACCACCACCCCCAGAAGAACAAAGATCTTTGGGATCTTTGTGTGGAGGCTGTGTCACACCCTCACTCATTGTCTATGTGTGCGTCTTCCTAGATGTCGATGGGGCATAACTGACTCTGCGATCGACAGGCATTACATCATGATATCTACCTCTATAAAAATTTGCCTCTTGGCTAGCCCACAGAAGCTCCCTCATATAATCTCCTACGAAGGTACTGTCATCCACTCTCTATAGGGTCTCCGTTGTCTCTTGTGCCCTCTCGGAAATTTTCTGAACACTATCTCGCTCAGCTGTCAAAGTGGTCACCTGCGTCTGTACAACTGCCAACTATGCCTGAACCTACGCTAAAGCCTAAGCATGAGCCTATGCTTGGGCCTACATCTGAGTCTAGGTCCGAACGAGAAAACCCTGAGCCTATACCAACTGCCCCAACAATGTCTAGACCTCTCTCTGGAGACCTACAATCTGTCTCTGATGGTCCACCGGTGGCATTGTCACTGCTCGTCTCTTGCGAGGCTTACTGGATGATGGACCACTACTGAGTGTCCCTACCCCTCTGTCCCCTCCACTGCCACCATCGCTGTCATCACTGCCACTCTCCATGCTACTGCCTACTGAAGTACCACCCTCACTCTCTGTAGAACCCTCTACCACATCCTCCTCCATTGGTAGTGGTGCTGGGTCATCTAGAATGGTAATATGCGGATGTGGAACCAAGGCCAGGAAGGCAGCATACTCCTCTATAACATGCGCCTCTACAATATCTCTCCAAATATCCTAGGGTGATGGCTGCAATGCCCTATATCCCTCTACTAAAGCATCATATGATAAACAGGGCCCCCAATCAAGAATATCCATCCACTGCCTAGCATAGTGGGCTACCCCCTATGGCATACACTGCACGATGCCATACTGTCTGTACACTCGGTGCAACAAAAATCTCTCTAGAACAAACGGTGTCTGGCCAATCAGATACATAGAATCATAGAAGTATCCTAACACTACATCATCCTTGTCCCACTGCTCATAGTCTAGGTATGGATGCTAGGTAACAGTCTTTATGTCATCAAAAACCTACCTCCAGTGCTCTAACTTGCCCATCCGGGCCGGTGTAAGCCAATCTCTATATCTGAACACATAGGGTCTGCCTGCTTGTCTATCTTCTACTGGAAATGGCTGGGCAATAGAGAAATGCTCACATGCCCACACCTATAACAGGGTCATCCCTGCTGATAAGCTCTATGCCCCTAGGTACACCATAAAATGAATATCATGATAAAAATGTGCCAGCATGCACATCCCCCACACATATCTAGTACCATGTACCATCATGCTCTCTAATGTCCTGCCCCAACCCACGAGGAATCCCTTTGACCTGCGATCAGGGCAAAGGAAACCTCCAATAAATCCAGCTAGCACTGCTGGTAGTGTCGCATATGAATCGGTGATCCTCCTCCATCGGATGCTCGAACCCTCAATATCTTGATCCTGGAAAACTCTGAGAAGAGCATCTCTACCGCTAGTCCCATGGGAATCATACACTACAATCTCTCCCATGAATGGAATGCACAGAATCCACCACACATCCTCAGGTGTGACCATCATCTCACCAGTGGGTAGATGAAAGGTGTTGCGGTCACTATGCCACCTCTCAGCCAAAGCAGTAAATAGACCTCGATTAATCCTAATCTGGGGCATATCAAGGAAACTAGTAAGGCCGCATCAACCTATAATCTAAAGCTCATTTGGTGTCAGATGAGGTATCAACTCTATAGTCCATGGAAACCTCTCTCACATCTGGAGAGTACCCAGACACTCCTATCATCACAATGAAAAATCCACAATCAGTGTACTATGTCAAGAAGTCAAAAGTCATTCTACTATCAAGTTTATTCCAAAAATTTGGTATGAATTTTTGATCAAAATTCATGGGAAAACATCAACAAACCTCACCTATCATGAGGTTCATCAAACATTATCTAATCTCGCCTATCATGAGATTTATCAGATATTGAATCATTTCCTCGCCTATCATGAGGATCATCACAAATAGGATTTTCTTCTCGCCTATCATGAGAATTTAGTCTTGTTTAAATCATCACAATCCAACATCAAAAATTTGGATTATAAATCATACCAATCCGAAGAATGGACATGATTAGAAGTGACAAAATCAAGGTTACCTAAGTCAAAATCTTCAATTCTGACATGAAAGCACTAAATCAGGCTCCCAAAACACTAATTCCCAAAAGCGCTACTTTATCGGTCAAAAGTGCTAAATCAGGCACCCAAAGCGCTAAATCTTGAAAGCACTATTTCAACACTCTGATGCGCTATAACAGGCATTCGAAGCACTATTTTACCTGAAACGTTGTTTTACCGCATCAAAGTGCTAAAATAGTTCGTCAAAGCACCACTTTACTAGAAGCTCTCGAATAGACCATGAAAGCACTAATCAACCAAATCAAAGTGCTAGAACTCTCAAAGCACTAAAATCCAGCATCATAGCGCTAAAATTCAAATCCTAAGGGCTATATCATCGAAAGCGCTACATTATCCTATGGAAGCACTAGAGATTTTAATGCAAGCGCTAAATCTCAAAGCGCTAATCTACAAACTGAAAGTGCTACACTAGAGTGAAAGCACTACAGTGTGGCTTGGAAGCGCTAAAACAGGAAAAATACGTCGAAAGTGGTAAAATGCATAAAAAACAAAATTTCATGAAATACGAGGAGGATAAGGGGTACATACCGGAGGTCCATATGCAGCCGACCGTCGATGATGTCGAACGCGGTCAAAATGGTGAGTGTGGTAAGGGATTGGCATCCTACTCTAGCTGGCTAAAATGTCTCTATCAAAAGATTTTTTCAAACTCAAAAGTACAAATGACTTTGAAAATGACCTTTTGGACTATATATAATTTTTGAAAATGGATTTTTGAGGGGTTTTATTATATTTTGATTAATTTTATTAGTGAAATTAATTAAAATTCATCTATGAGCTATATTCCTTCATCATTTTGTTGGGAGATAAATTATTTCATCATCGTATCTTCATCAAATCATCAGAAAATCATAAAATTTTGAAAATTTCTAAAAATTATCATATCATTAATTTATCTCCCGAGGGGGCATATTATCGACAATCATCAGAAAATCAATGTCTGGGGCATGTTTGAGGCATACATAATTATTTTTCTTTATCATCAATCCTAGCAGTAGCAGCAAAATTTTCTTCGAAGCAACGCGTAAAAACATCACTTCGAAGAGGGGAAAAATGTATGCACCTAAAATTGGTCTGGAGCATCTGATTAATTAAATATGAATTATTTGATTAATTATCCTAATTTCCTCTACTATTTGAATAAATATAAATATTTATTTATATAGTTCACATTTAAATTCATCTTAATTAAATAAACAAAATTAAAATACTTTGTTTGATTTAATTATCAAATCCCTATTTTATTCTATCACATCGATCTTAGATTGATTAAATAAAGATTAAAACACTTTATTGATTAATTGCCATATTCTTCTATTTAATTTAATAAACAACTTCTATAGTTCGTTTTATTAAATTATTTATCCCTCTTTTGCTAATTTAAATAAATCAAAATATTTGAATAAAAGCATAAAGAATATTCCATCTATATTTCTTCAAAAATGAATTAGATATCCTATGTCTAATTTATGTCTAAAATATGTCACAATTAATGCTTTGAAACTTCACGAGAAGTTTTGGAGACAAATTGGAGACAAATTCAAAATTCTTCTCACAATCCTCCTCCATCAATCTTTCCTCTTCTCTTGCCTAGTGTTTTCATGGGTAGAGACAATCACCAAAATTCTCTCAATCTACTCCATCTTTCACCATTCAATCCTCTAGATTAAATCCAAGCCTCTCTTTGCCATCCCTGTGCATTTCTACAGCCAAGAAATCTATAAATAGAGCCTCATTGAACCAAGAAAAGGATCCAGATAATCTAACTTATGCACTCTTACTTTGCAGGAATTCAAGCATCAAGTATCAAGCATCAAGCATCCATCATCCAACAATCAAGCTTTCACATCATGACTGCCTCCTGTAGCTACATTTATCTGTTTCATGTCAATTCATGCTAATTTAGTTCATTTATCATCTAGTATTATCACATTTAGTTCCATATCATTGCATTAGCATCCATCTCATTCTTTGAATTGCCACTTTAACAATCATAGTGCAATCACGATCTGAGAGCAATAGTGGTTTAATAAATCTTTGGTGATAGAGAACAATATGACACATTCAATAGATTATTGCTTTGATTTGATTCATTCAACTTTGTCTTTTATATAATGTCTTATTAAGAAGTTTGTTTGTGTGTTTTACACCTTATCCATGCTTACACTCCGAAACATCAATCAAATCCCATCTCACCAACAACTTTTGGAACCTTGGAAACATCACTTACACTAGACTTTTGGGAAAAATCAACATCACCTTGTTTGACTTAACACACCTAGTCAAATTATCAATCCTCTTGAGCGAATTTACCCCTAGGATAACACAAATTCCTAGGGTTTAGAAGTTCAAACATCACCTTTTTGGCTTAACACACCTAGCCAAATTATCATCTTGTGTACACGTTTTATCTAGGATAACACAACTTCCTAGAGTTTACAAGTGCATTATCACTTTATTTGACTTAACACACTTAGTCAAACTATCATCAATCAAAATCAAATCAAACCAAGTCGTTAAGTCTAGCATTGATCCAAAGCTCTTAAAAATTCAAAACACCCATATCATTCACCCCTTTCATCCTTCATCTAATCATTGGTCCTAAACCCTCGAAGGTCAACAACGTCAAAACACAAGAGGAACATGGAATATAAACTTGATTCATACATCATGAGTAATCCAATTCAACCAAACTATCCAAATCTCACAATGCCAATTGATTTTCAAAACTTGCATTTGTACAATCCATACATGAGATCATTATCTCCTCCAAACATCAATGGTACAAATGTGAGCATGCCCAATCTAAATTTTGGAACATCTTTTCCTATGGTAGATTAAAATCAAAGTCAAAACATAAAAATCTATCAACCAACCAATCAAGGCACGAGCCTTCTCCCTTTACCAACCATCAATCAACTGAATCCAAACAACACCCCCTTCATAAATCAAAGCATCATATCAAATCCTCCCATTTTTTGATCGATATCACAACAACAGATGACAACCATTCAAGCAACCCCAACAATCAACACCATTCCCCATCCACCGCCACCACCACCAAAACACAACATGAAAAATTCATTCTCCATCATGTTACAAGCCACTCAACAAGCCGCTCATGAAAAGGTGCTACAAAACCAACAAACTACACAAGCCGCACAAGCTGCTCAAGCTCAAGCTCAACACCAAGCTCGGCAGGCACAAGCACAATTCTGAGCACTATTGCAAGCAATCCATGAAAAAGTCCATCAACAAGTAGCACAACAAGGATCCCAACAAAAATCTTTGTTGGCACAACAACAACTAGACCAAAAAAATGTTTTGTTGGCACAACACCAACAAGACCAACAACATGACCAACAACAAGCATTATTGGTTCAACAACAAATGCAGAAATTACTTGCTCAACAAAGTTTGCAACAGATTCTCGCCACAATCGTTGAAAATGATGATCAAGATCCTTCGACCAATGATCATGTTAAAAATGTGTCTACATTAGCTAATGAGTTAGAGGACACATCTCAAGAATTTATTCCAAAGCATGCTCAACATATTTCACAAAGGTCTAGCCATGATCCTTTCCAAAACATATGGACATCCTTTGACCTCATGACATTTGAGAAACTACCTATGCCTAAGGAAGATATCCAAGAACCCTTTATAAACAATCCATTCTTTGAAATTGACCCATGTCAAGAACTTGATCCAAAGCATGTCAAAAGCAATTCTGAAATCATTCAAGATCAAGAATTTACATCTCCAAGATACTACAATGATATAATGGATACTCTCCTATCTATACAGGATGATCACATCCACATAGAACATACTCCTCCATCTACCCATGAGATGTTTTCCTTGGATGGACACGTAGATGATCTTCATTCAGAACATGATTCCTTTACTCCTAACATTATTACAAAAAAAGAGTAGGTTATTGATTCCTACAGTCAAACTGAGTTGTCAACATTAGGATCAGATATATCTCAAATTCAGACTGATGACATCATATATGTAGATATGCAACATTATTCACTCAAGGAAATAGGTTAGACAAAACAAGATATTCTAGAGTCAACAAAGCAGCAAATTGAAATAACGTCATTTGCAACAGTCATTTATCATAGAATGCATTTTGAACAAGACATCTCAAAACAAAGAGAATCAAAGAACAAAGGTGCTACTATTACCATACTAGGGGCAACTTCATCTCAAGAAAATGTCAACATAGGGGGCACGAAGGATCCTTATGATGAAACCAATGCCAATACTACAACTCACCACGTCATGAATCTTCATCAACCCATCACCCCATCACCCCATCCATGAATTGGGACTAATATCAAAAGAAAGATTGGAATCAAAGCACAAAGAACATTATCAAAGGAAAAGAAGCTAAGAAGCATATCAGAAAAATCAAATATATATGGATACCAAAAAATACAAAGAAAGATTATCCCTATCAAACTCCCTTAGTCAAAGAAACTATGGGGCAAAATAAAAGGAGGGCAAGTATCCATCAAAGATGTCCACAAAGGAAAAAAAAAGCTTCCCAAGAAACATACAAAGTGTATCAAAGCAATTGGTCCTAATTCCATGCACACTTCCATATCCACCTATCACTGCTCATCTTCCCAAGTTTGGAGAGTCAAAGGTTCCAAACTATCAACCAATCCATCTTTTATTCATAAACACACTCTGCCATCCACTCCTCCATGCATGATATCCAATTCTCACATTAACCATGTATTGGCAATGACCCTTCATCATAAGGATTTAGAAGGAACTCTATTGCGATGTGCGCACAAAGACAGAGTTAACTCTGGTATCAGCAAATCAGATCAGGGATCTCAAAAGTTACATTCAAGTGCACGTATCTTGGCAAAACAACTTCTTCAAATAGGATATCGATGGCACATTATGACAGAAGCATTAATGTCAGTAGTACTAGGTGATTCAACATGAGCTTAAAATCTCTTAGAAAATACAAAAAAATAAAAAATAAATATAAAAATCCAAGAAAAAATTTGAAAAAGTATTGAAAATAGTAAAGAAAAAAATCATCCTCTAGTGAAAACCACTATGGTGGCGCTTTGGATAGGTACCATGATGAAATCCTAGCAAACAGGCATCATGTGTAGAATCGAGCATCCCTGTGCACCATTTCAGTTTGAAGCATCTTATCACATCCATAATAAAGCCAACATAAATTCGTTCATCCATGAACCATTTATTGTAGAAGTTGTCAAAACCAACTTCAGACTCCAAGAACACCTGCATGCAAATGGATAACTATCACAAGGAAGAGAATGGATGGAGAAAACAAACAAGAGTTTGAAGCTTTGAAAAATGGAGAAATTATCTTATCAGAACAAAAAGGAACTATGAAATATACAATGGATCAATCTTTATAAAAGGAGATCATGCACACCCTAATAGAAACCCTAATAGGAAAACATTTAATAATTAATATAATTATTAAATGTCACTTTATGCAACTAAAGTGAAATCTTAAGAAGGAAATAAAGGTAACTTAATCAACATAATTAAGTTAAAACCTTTACTCTAACACCCCCCCTTAAGATGAGAAAAAGTGTAGCTACAAACATGTGCAAAACAAAAAAGGTAACTAAAATGCAAGAAGGAAAATATGGGTCCCAACAACTAGGCTAGATCAGGTACCCAAATACAACCAAATCTCAGAAAAGTGGAGAAATAGAGAAAACCTCATGGGAGAAACTCTACCTCAAAAAGAGATGCAGAAAGCCATGAAGAACATCACTGAAGTAGAAGAAGCTGCAAACAACTGTCGAAAGATGACTGCTATGGTGCTGAAGAACCTCCTCTGAAGATAAGATGATCAGGATCAAGAAGACAACAATCTGCATGAGTGCCCCAAAAGACACTACTCGAATCAGATGGAAAACAAAGGCAAACACCTGGAACAAAGATACAAATGGCACAAGTACCAATAGTCTAAAAAATACTGATCAATTGATAATGGAAGATTTTTTCCAAGCTGAAGCCAAGGAAGCATTGGCACGAACAGTATAATAACCCCCCCATAATGCTGAACTGGGAGAGCCTGACAGATCCACTGAAATGGTGTGTAACACCCTGTAGTGCATGAAGGAGAAGAAACAACATCTGAAAGTGCACAAGAAAGCACCTGCAACTGAAAAAGTGGTGTGCAAAACAAAGTGTACACATCTAAAATTGGTCACGGTTGATCGAACCTGTTAATTAATTAAATATGAATTATTTAATTAATGTTCTTAAGTCATCTACATAAAAATAAATTTAATTATTTATTTATATTGTTCATTTTCTAATTCTTCTAATTTAATTAAATAAATTAAGTTTATTTAATTAATGCTATCCTTCCTCTTAATTAATTAAATAGATTTTACAATTTATTTACATTAATTATCACAAGTTTAAATTCACAATTTAAACGATATTCTTCTTTTCACATTTAATTAAATACTTTCAATATTTAATTAAAGCATTTTCTAAATTTCCCACTCTTCCCACAAAATTAAATATTCTTAATATTTAATTAAAAGGTTTTTTCTCTTCTCACATAATTAAATATTTGCAATATTTAATTAAAGCCTTTTCATTTCTATCACACATAATTAAATATTTATTTATTTAATTATGAGAGACAACTTCAAATTGTCTCTTCATTTTCCATCTGTCTTTCAAAATTCCCTCTTTTTCGAATTCTCGATCTCTCACCATTCATTCTAATAGGTTTGAACTCGACCATTGATCTTGGCTAATCAAATTCCTACCTTCAAAAATCTATAAATACAACCCTCTTATGAGTGGAAAAGGACCTCGAATCTCATATTTTCATGCGTAGTTACTATAGTCGCATCTTAGCATTCATAGCATTTCAATTCAATATTTTAATATTTTAGATGCATAGAATTCTTATTAATCTCATTCTCTCAAGATGCTGTTTTAAACAACTAAGAGCAAGCATCTTGAAATGAATCCTTGGAGATAGAGGACAATGGGATGAATTTGAAGAAGCTGTGATTTAGAGTTTGCATTTACTTTCTTTAATTTGATTTCTTCAATCTAATGTTTCATTGGTGTATTGTATTAGATTCAATTTGATTGACACTTTCTAACGTACACATTTTTGGCACCCACCATGGGGCTCGAGCCCTGCATTTAATTTCTCTTTTTGCAGATTTTTCTGGTAGGTGACAAACAAAAATCATGTTTTAGTGCATACGAGTCACGGTTCAGCGCATACCAAGACTGTTTCAGCGCATACGATGACTGTTTTGGTGCATACATGACCTGTTCTAGCGCATTCATGAGCTCTTTCAATGCATATGATGACTGTTTTGGCACATCCCTGTGAACTCTTTTCGGGCATTCATAACCTGATTCAGCGCATACGACGACTGTATCGGCCAATATGCGAGATCTTTTGGTGCATACATAACTTGTTCCAATGCATACATAACCTGTTTCGGTGCATACAGTTGTAAAAATTTAAATTTTGATTCCGACGCAATCCGCGGATAGGATTTTTCTGATGCTATTTTTAATAGAATGAACCAATCCTAGGGTAGACATTTAAATCAGAATTAACCAATCCTAGGATAGTCACCAAAAATAATTTTCTTTTGGTTAAAATGAACTCCATGTTTTTAGTGAAGCAACATCTTCACTTAGAATAGAAAATTTGTCAATTTGGGATTTAGAATTGAACCATTATTTGCTTGTTGTGATTGTGGGTAATAGGTCTATGCTCTCCCCTTAACTGGGTGATCAAAATATTAGACTTACCTTTTATTTTCTGCAATTTAATGCTTTATTACATCCTTTAGAAGGCCTGCTCTTGTGGGAAAAAGTACTCACCTAAGAGGAATGACCTAAGTGGGAACACCTAAAGCCAAGGTTTCCAACCCACTTTAATCAAAAACAAGTTGTTGATGAAAATCCAACTTGACAGTAGTGCGTAGGATAACCATCCTCAAAACCTTTGTTCTAAAGGTTGGGAGGTCTCTCAAGGGAGTATATCTATTTGCCACACTGAACGGATACCCTTACTATGAACCATAGTGTAGAAAGCCAGCCATGTCAGTATCCAAACATCATTTTAATCATGGTGCAAGGGGAGGGAAGAATCTGCCCCCAAGACACTCACCATATAGTCGCCACAGATTGTTTGCTCAAGGGATTCGGTATCCACTTCCATCACTTTGAGTACACACCTAGAAAAGACAAAAACACGGGCACCCTCTAGGGGGTGACAAAGCTGTGTGAGTCGACGTGATTTTAAGCTATGGGCTGTGATTACTAGGATGACCTATTTGACAAATTAAGAGTGAGTCTGATTGAAGTTCTTGTCTTGTCTAAGACCTGTGGAAATCTCAAGAACATACACTCTTTGTTTAGATTTTAGGATTAACAAAATGACTGTCTGATTTTATGCTGTGTTTTTCACATTTAAATCAGACTAAGATCATCCAAAACAAGAAAATTTTATCAAATTGTCAAAACATGTCGGTCTCAGAGCTGTTTTAGCGCATTTGGTCTCTATTTTAGTGCATTCGGTCTCTGTTTTAGCACATTCGGTCTCTATTTTAGCGCATTCAGTCTCTGTTTCAGCGTATATGTGCTCTATTTTAGCACATCTGTGCTTTGTTTCGGTGCATCTATGCTCTGTTTTAGCGCATCTGTGCTCTATTTTGGCACATTTAGTCTCTATTTTGGCACATCTATTTTTCCGAGTCTAGGTGGATTTTCTGACTTTCAAAAATAAAGTTTTATAGGTCTAGTTTTTCCCAAGCTCAGAGTTTGGAAGTCTACGACATTTGCTAAGAGGTCCTTAGAAAGAAAGATCAAAAATCCCAAGAAGTTTCTCAGTTATAAGAAAGTGTTGAAGAAGAGGAAATTTCTATATCAAAGTTGAAAGGTCCTGCTTGAACATAGAACCTTTATTCATCGATATCACGACTATATTAGAGGTTTCACTGACGATTATGCTATAGAACCCTTATATTCAAGAGCTTTTTTTCAAAGAAGAGCCCTTTCTCAAAGGCATAACCACAGTCAGCGTATTCGTCCTTCTTATATTCTCCAACCTGCTATCACGTACGCTACTCATCCAAATCAAATTCTGCAATAGAGAACTCAAACACATTAGGCATCTATAAAATTCATCTTTCTACAAAGATAAGATCAAATTTCACAAAGTGCAAAATCATCTTTATTTTTGATCTTTGGTTTAATTCCCACAAACAATATTTTCATCCTTTCACTTAGGGAATCATGAGCTAAAGATTAAAAATATTTTAAGTCAAAATCTTCATTCTATCCTAACTTTCATCACTATTGCACTATTTGATTCCTTTGATCCAAGTTAGTAGGATTTGAGTAAAGCTTATGCCTATTACTACGAGGTCTCAAAATCACATAGAAAAAGAGGAAAGTACAGTGAGCAAAATGGGTGATAATAGTGAGAGGGAGGAAAACCCCTTGAACACTTCAAATATTGAGGAATTAACGGAAGAAAGGCTTCAAGAAGCGAAACAGGATCCTCAATTTCATACTCTTATGGAAAAGATTTTAGAAAGAAATAAGGAAAGATACTTTCTTTCTTTAGCTATTCAAGGAGCCAAGTTACCTACCGATTTTAACATGGAAGGGATTAAAGAAAATCTTGAAACTCCTCTTGATGATTTTAGTGCCCGTACTCAACAGATCAAGGAATTACAAGGGCAAATAAATGAAATGCAAGGGTGAGCACCCAAGAAGTATGTTTTGGAAGAAATATGTCCTTATCCATTCGATAGAAATCTTCAAATGATTCCTTTTCCAAAACATTGTGAAATTCCTAAGTTTGATAGGTATAATGGAAAAACTAACCCCATTGAGCATGTAAGGGATTTTCGAAATATGAGCTTAGAATTTGCGCATGAAGATACATATCTAATGTGATTGTTTTCATGAAGTCTGGGTGGACAATCCATGGAGTGGATTTCAAAGATCACTCCCCCCATCAAAACCATTGAAGAGTTGATAAATAAGTTCATATCACAATACTCTTACAACATTCAACACCAGGTAACCATGCTTGATCTTTGTAAGATAAAACAAAAAGTAGGGGAATCTTTCACTACTTTTTTGCAAAGGTGGAGAAGAATGTTTGCTAGATACTCTTGTCCTGTTCTTGAAAAGGAAAAGATGGAGATCTTCATCGATAGTCTTAATCAAGAAATGAGTTACAGACTAAACCTTCATTGTCCTCCATCATTTGAAAAATTGATTGAAAACACAATTACTATTGAAGGTGCATTGATCAAGCGTGGAGTTCTAAAGATTGATAAAGAGGGTTCAAACTCGTACAACAACAACAACAACAATCATAATAACAACAATGACAAGTCACGATTTTGGACTCGAAATAAAAATGTTGTAAATGATGGGGTAGTAGGTGCTAACAACATGAATACGAAGCCCACCATCCTTAATGTGTTAGGTGTTCAACGTAACAATAATATCGGAAATTCTAGCACCCAAGGCAATGTTTCTAATCAAGGAAACACAAATAACACTCATGGATATAATTTTGGCAATAATCAAAATTTGAATGCACCCAGACCATCATATTTTTCAAGTCGACGGAGTTTTAATCCCTTGGGCCAATCTTTGGAATCCATTCTCAAAGAATTATTGAATCAAAATGCTATTACATTGCCAGCACAAAGAGATTATGAGCCTCGAGTTAAACCACCATCATGGAATGATTCACACTTCTGTGATTATCATAGGTGCAAAGGTCATAAGACAAACAGTTTCCAAGGGTTAAAGAATATTGTTCAAGATTTGATTGATAACTATACCATCACAATTGAAGGACATAATGTCAATAATGATCATCAAGCATTCAAGAATCCGCTCCCTAATTATCACAAAGGGGAATCCTCGAGTGACAAGGGCAAGAATGTTAATAACATCCAAGACATTATTATCAATCATATCTATACTGATGACCCTCAAATCAATGCTATCCAAATCAAAGGTAAGCCAGAATATCGAGAGGTCAATGTTACCACAAGGGGACAAACCAAGATCATTGTCAAAGGCAGCTCATCTAAAGCAGCAATTCCTCCTCCAAGTCAATAAAACTTGGTTGAGCAATTATGAAAAATGTCAGCCCAAATCTCTATCTTGGAGCTTTTAAAGTTATCACCTGCACTTAAGGATATTCTGGAAAAGGCTCTTGTCGATACAACTGTATCTCCTAATCTAGATACCGATAAATTTCAAGCCATGGTGGGAAATTTTTCCTCCAACACATGTTTATCTTTTTCTGAAAGAGATGATTCATCCATAACCCATCCGCATAATCCATCACTCTATTTAGAAGTCATGGTTCACAAAGCCCACATTAGATGCGTTCTTATAGATGGGGGAGCTAGATTCAATATTTGTACTTTGAAATTTGTTCTAGCTTTGGGATATTAAATAGATTCTATAGATCCACGGAGGAAAATTACAATTAAAGCTTATGATGATGAGGAAAGGACTTCCAAAGGTCTCATCATGTTACCAATCAGAGTGGGACCTGTTGTGAAGAATACTTTTTGTCAAGTTCTCGATCGGGATCTGACCTACAACATACTATTAGGTCGTCCATGGATCCATGACATGCAAGCAGTTCCATCTACTTATCATCATTGTTTGAAGTTTCCATATGATGGACAGGAAGTAATGATACCCACTGATCACAATAGCAGTCAAACTTGTTCTAACCTAAGAGCAACTCAGGACACATTCGTCCCACATAATAGAGAGGCTTTGGCCATTTCTACCTCCAAAAACAAAGAACAAGTGCAAGAAATGACAAGCAATTTTGGCACCAAGTTAAAATTGAAAGATAATTGGGTAGGAGAATATTCTTTATCTCTTTCTAATCTACCCCTATCTCCAAGATCTCATGGTCAACCCTCAACATCTACACAACAAGCTGCAGTAGTTTTAGCCTCAACTTCAACCCCCATCACTAAGTTTAATGGGATGTTTATCAAAGAAATTGAAGGAGAAGATAGAGCTATTCTTGATTGGCTCTATAAAGATGAAGAAGAATCCATACAGCACATCAAGTTACCCACACAACAATATGGAAAGGGTTATGCTATCATGCAACAGATGGGTTATGAAAGAAATGGCACTCTAGGTAAAAGAAAAGAAGGTATTGCGGAACCTGTCCAATTAAAAACAATGCACCCGAAATATAAGACTAGGTTAGGATACAGTGAGGATACTAAGGAAAAAGTAACATAGAGGCCATCTAACGAAGAAATAGCTAAATCAATTTTGAGAATTCAAGTGGATAATTCTGAAATAGACTCAAATGAATATGAATGGGATGATTTCTCAGATGATACTTTCATCTCAGAAAAAAAGGTGGATGTCATACATAAATTCTCACCTACATTCTTACAAGGAGAAAGCTCAAGACCTCCATTTGAATACGTCATACAAAGCGACTAGGACTTTAGTGAGAGCAATTCGATTCAAAGTGAGATAGATCATTTTGAGGAGGATACCATCTTAGACTTCTCCCATAATAACATTGTCAATAACATCATGACCCTAACGGTCAATGAATTTACTCATCCTAATGATTCATTACCTTTGGTTCATCCTGAACACATTGATTGGGAACAAATTGCACCCATTGATGTTCCAACTTTTCCAAATGATGAAACCATAATAAACTTTCTTTGTTCATCCCATCCCGAAACAAGTTCCACCGGAGAATCACAAGATCAGATTTTTAGACAGGAAAGTGCCAAGTTTCTCAGCTATGAAATAAATAATATAAAAGAAAGACCTAATGGTGAAAACCTAACAAAGGCAGTATTAGGTCAAGAAAAAAGAAAAATGAAAGAAGGATCTAATGGTGAAAACCTAACAAAGGCAATGTTAGATCAAGAAAAGAGAAAAATAAAAAGTGTATCCAATGGTGAAAACCTTTCAAAGGCACCAGAGGGCGGGAAACTTGACACTCTTTTGGAGTATTATCAAGAAAGATCTTCCATTCTAATTGAACCAATGGAGGCACTCAATATAGGTACTACAAAAAAGCCTAAAGTTTTACAATTAGCTGCATCTATGACAGATGAAGAAGTACCTAAATTCACAAAATTTCTCAAAGATAATCAAATTAGTTTTGCATGGTCCTACATAGATATGCCTGGATTGGATCCAGATCTCATCATGCATCATCTATCTATTATGCCGAGGGCAAAGCCTGTAAAACAGAAACTCAGAAAAATGCATCCGCATGTGGCATTGTTGGTTAAAGAAGAATTAAAGAAACTTTTAGATGTTGGATTCATCTGATCCATAGATTATGCAGAATGTATCTCCAATATCGTGCCTATTTCAAAACCAGATGGAAGGATCAGAATTTGCATAGATTTCAAGGATTTGAATAAAGCATGTCCAAAAGATGACTTTCCCTTACCAAACATTGATATGATTATGGATTTAATGGCTGAACATGCAATGTACTCATTGATGGATGGATTCTCAGGATACAACTAGATAAAAATTGCACCAGAAGATCAAGATAAAACAACATTTACATGTCCTTGGGGAACCTATTGCTGGAACATAATGCCATTTGGATTGAAAAATGCAGGAGCTACATACCAACGAGCAATGACAACAATTTTTCATGATATGATGCATATATTCATGGAAGATTATGTTGATGATCTTCTTGCCAAGTCTAACACTAAAAAAGGACACATTGATATCTTATCTAAAATCTTCAAAAGAATGGAACAATTCAAAGTAAGACTTAATCCAAAGAAATGCATCTTTGGAGTGAAATCTGGAAAGTTACTAGGTTACATTATGTCAGATAAGGGAATTGAAGTGGATCCTGCTAAGGTACAAGCAATTCTTGATATGCCACTGCCAAGAAACATCAGTCAGCTACGTTCTTTATAGGGATGATTACAATCCATTCGAAGATTCATTGCTCAACTGGCAGATACAAGTTTACCATTTACACATCTCTTGCATAAGAATGTTCCTTTCAAGTGGGAACATAGATGTGAAGCAGCCTTTAATCAAATAAAGCAGTATCTCATGAATCCACTAGTATTGACTCCACCAATACAAGGTGCGCCTCTCATATTATATATTGTTGCCACAGAAGTATCTTTAGGAGCATTATTGGCATAGGAAGATTACTCAGGAAAAGAACGAGCTATTTATTGCATCAGTCGAACCTTGACAAGTCATGAGCTAAATTATACCTTGATTGAAAAAGCTTGTTTAGCAGTGGTGTTCACTTCCCAAAAGTTACGACACTACATGTTAACCCATATAGTAAAGCTTGTGGCTAATATTGACCCACTCAAATATCTTCTAAGTAAGGCAACCTTAACTAGCAGGTTGGCTAAATGGGTTACGATCTTAAGTGAGTTCGATATTTAGTATGTAGATCGAAAAGCTATAAAGGGACAAGTAATTGCGGATCAATTACCAGAAGCACCACTGCCAGTAGAACACCCAATACATGTTGATTTTCCTGATGTCGACATTTTCGCAGTGGATATCCAATAGTCATGGTCACTCTACTTTGATGGTTCTTACACTCAACATGGTTCAGGAGTAGGAATTCTTTTTATTACACCTCAAGGACATACAATCCCAAAATCTTATCGGTTAATGTTTCCTTGCACAAACAACATAGCTGAGTATGAGGCATTGATAATCGGTATGAGAATTGCGGTAGATTGGAAAATCACAGAACTTCTAGTTTTTGGTGATTTGCAACTTGTCATAAATCAAATCAATGATGAATACCACACTAAAGATGAAAAGTTGATACCTTACAAAAGAATGGTGGAAGATCTCAAGAAATACTTTGTCAACATCCAGTTCATACACATTTCGCGCATTGATAACAAAGTAGCAGAAGCTATGGCTACAATCGCCTCTCTACTTCAATTGTCAGAGAATCAGAAATGGTACGATTTCCTAGTGGAACAATTGTTTTCTCCCACCCATGATGATCCTGAAACACAAATCATTTGCCATTTGAAAAGTTATGAATCTTCCTTATATGGCCAAATCTACACTTACTTAAAAGATACTACTTTACCCTTAGGCTTGTCTAGAAATCAAAAATGAAATTTCATTCACCAATCATCTTGTTACACCTTAATTGCTAACATCTTATACTGGTGTGGTCTGGATGGTACCCTCCTTAGGTGTCTTGAACGCAATGAATTAGAAAAAGCCTTACAAGAGGTCTATGGTGGAATTTGTGGGACACATTCAAGTGGACTAACCTTAGCTAAGAAAATTGTAAGATTAGGATACTATTGGCCCACCATGGAGAAAGAATCATTTGCCTTTATGAAGAAATGTGCAAAATGTCAGATTCATGGGAATCTCATTCATGCTCCTACTCAGGAATTACAACCCTTCACCACAACATGGCCTTTCACTTAGTGGGAATTGGATTTGGTTGGCAAGATACATCCATCCTCTTCAAATGGACACAAATTTATCATTACAGCCATTGAGTATTTTACTAAGTGGATTGAATTTGTTCCTCTAATGACTGTTACGGGCAAACAAATCTCTTCGTTCATCTTGAATTATATCATTTGCAGATATGGCATTCCTAACTCTATTATCACAGATAATGGTAGACCCTTTAAAAATCAGGATGTTGATGAACTACGTGAAAGATTTCACATCCAACATAGGTTCTCTACACCTTATTATCCCCAAGGGAATGGTCAAGCCAAAGCTTCAAACAAAACAATTCTAAAGATTTTGAAGAAAATAGTGAATGAAGCAGGCCGTGATTGGCATGTCCAATTAAATCCAGCATTATGGGCTTATAGAACAAGCATTCACACACCAACATAAGCTACTCCTTATGCTTTGGTCTATGGAGCAGAAGATATTTTACCACTGGAAGTTGAGATTCCTTCACTCTGAGTATCACTCAAAGGGCTAATCAATGACGAAGACTACAGAGTATCAAGATTGCAAGAGCTAGAACTGCTTGATGAATGACATCAAACTGCGGTTAATCACTTGAAGGGCTATCAACAAATCATGTCTCATAGCTACAATCATAGAGTCAAACCACATAATTTTCAAGTGGGTGATTTGGTTCTCAGAGAAAACCCTCAAAATCAACAAGATAGGGAAAAGAAAGGCAAGTTTGAACCAAATTGGCTGGGCTCGTTCATTATCATTGCAGCCTATGGATTAGGGGCATATCAGTTGTCAACGACAGAAGGGGACTTGTTTGAAAATCCAATCAACAACATTCATTTGAAAAGGTTCTACACCTAAAAAAAAAATAATAATAATAATTCAAAAAAAAAAATTCAAAACATTGCCTTGATGAAAACCTGGCAAATAGGCATCGTGGTAATAGCAAAAAAACATAAAATCAAGAAAAAGTGCATTAAAAACAAATAGTGAGAACCTGGCAAACAGGTATTGTTTGTGATTTTATTTGGCTCTCTCATCTATTAGGATTCATTATGCATATGCATCCTTTTCATCAACATCACGCACATACCTCACCATCGCATTCGCAATGCATTATCTCCTTGGAACGACAAGGATCTCATCATGGCTTGATAATTTGAGGATTATCCATCGCAACAGTTGTGTTTAACAAGAGTCAGAGTACAAGGTCACTAGGGGGCAGTTCGCTTTTTTTTAGCAAGTAGTCAGTAGTGTGTCTAGCATCAGAATGTTAGAAACAATAGTCTTGTCTAGTTAAAGTAAGCTTACATGATTATCTTGACAGATGATTTAAAAAAAAATTGGATGATCTTAATCTGAATAAAATGAATGACAAACTTAAAACAATAAGTTGCAAATTATTGTTTTGATATTTGATGACATCATATCTTTGGAGTGGTTCAATGATGTATTGAACTAGAATCACAAGAAAGAAGTATGATTTTTCTTTGCTTGCTATCTGCAAGTTAATCATTAGTATGATGCAAATTGGTCGTGGGACATGCTCTACAACGTATCATTGATGACATTTCAGAATTTGCAGAGGAAAATGGTTAGCTTTTGTCTGTTTATGCAAGCAATACTTAGGTCATCTTGGTTCAATTATACCTCGATGTTTGTATTAACTTGCTATATCAAACATTATGAAAGTAGTACTTAGGTCATCATTGGTGCTAACATACCCTTTGATGCTTTTACTAACTTTCAACATATCAAAAAAAAGGCTCAATGATGACAATTAAACACAGCAGGAAATGGCGATAAGGAGAATGGATCATTATTTCATTTAGGGTTGCATAATTCATTTAGGACTGCATAATTCATTTGCATTTCGAGGTTCTTTTTAAATAGATTTTTGAAGGTTGACCACATCTTTAAATATCTTTTCACAATGGTGGAGTATGACTGGACATTTGTTACATCATTTTCATTGTCATTTCACATCATTATCATTGCACTTGCATTCTTATATCATCATTTCATCTTATTTCATCATTATTATCATCTTATCATTATTTATCATTACACATCATATGCATGCTTGATATTTTAATCATCCATTAATCATTCATCATCATATACATTTACATATTTCACACATGTTCATAAATAAAATTGCATTCATTTCACAACATCACTTAGGTTATTATGATCATTTTTCATTTCACATCATCATACGTTCATTACGTAAGTGCATTTCACATCATCATTATTATCATACACCTAGCATCATCATAGATCATATTTTCTCATTTCATCATAAAGCATTTACATCCTGCATCATACATTCATTGCATACATCATAAGAGAAAAGAAAAAATCATTTAGATCATTTTTGCATCATCATACACGACATAGCATATAAAATTAAAAGCATACATCCATAACACGTGCATAATCAAATCACCACTGCATATCATAGATCTCATCAAAATAAATGTCCAGGAATATAAGGATATCAAATGTTTCAAAAAGATATATCATACAATGGCATAAATGTGTACAACAATGCTCATCACTGAGGGGCATCTGGCTAGGGCACATGACTACTGCTACCTCCTGAGGTAGTCGGTCTCGATGGATCTCTGCTCCCAGAGGCTCTGATCTCTCGTCTAACAGGCTGACCCACACTCCTGGTTGTACTCCTAGAGTGGCTACATGAGTGAGTCCAAGTCCGAGTACCTGACTAGGTAAAGGCTATCCACCACTCAGGTGGCACTGCCTCAAAGTATCGCATCCTGTAATCCTCGGCTTCCCGAGCAGTCTCTAGCCCCTTTGCCACAACCTCTCCAATAGAGGTGCTCTCCATTGATCTCAGTAGTCTCTCGGCTACCCCCTCAATTTGTACACATCTCTCCCGGAGGTTGTCCCTCTCGACCATAAGCTGAACTATCTATGGGTCAGGAGGTGGTGGTTGTGCTATCTATCCCTGTAGCTAACTGATGGTCACCTGTGCCTACGCTAAATAACTCTGAAGAGTCTAAACCTCTATCTGTAAGGCATCCACCTATCCCTATGACGAAGCGCTGATGGTAATCCACGATGATGAAGTGCTAGCCTGACCTACCGTTCTGGATGTCTGTGGTCTCGTCCTGAAGGGAATATCAAAGAATAATCTCTACCTCCCACCACCCCCATCATCTGACTCATCTGACTCCTCATCCATCTCCTCATGCTCAGAGCTCTCATCATCTACCTCCATGGCCACCCTGCCGATATCTGCGACCTGCTCTGCCTGTACCTATCCCTAATCCTGTGGCTGCCCTACTACTAGATGTCCCTGTGGCTACTATCACCCTGCCTAAATAACTGGACCTCCCATCAATGGGGTAGGCTCATCTAAACTGGTAAATTGGGGAAAGGGATGTGTATAGAAGCATGCAGCATAGTCCTTTGTCATCCCTACATCTGTGACCTCTGGCTATAACTCAAAGTACTCCTCTCTGGCTGCCTCAGTAGTCAAAATTGGCCCCCACTCTGGTACATCTCCCCGACGCTTGGCATAGTGTGCCACCCCCTATGGCATCATCTGTACCCATCCAAACTACCTCAAAACCCTCTGGCCCAGAAATCGCTCAATGATGAATGGGGTATGTCCAATCAAGTATCTAGACCTCATCACATATGGTAGCTCTATGTCATATGCCTGCCATGACCGTATCCAAATCATCAAGTACTCACCGCCAGTACTCCAATTTTCCCAGTCTCGGTTGGACAAGGGGCCCTGTATACACATAAGCATATGGGAATCTGATGGGGCAATCTCTCCTGACAATGGGGCATGTAATTGCAAAGTGCTCCCATGTGAATAACTGTAAAAGAGTCACCCCATAGGAAAGACTCTTCCCATCTGTATACACGACCTGATGAAGGTCATGGTACAAATGGGCAAGCATGCATGACCCCCATGCATATCTGGTATGGTGGAGAAGCATGTCCTCCAAGATCCTACCCCACCCAACTAATAGTCCCTTTAACCTGCGATCAGGACAAAGGAAACCACCGATCATCCCTGCTAAAACCGAAGGCAGTGGGGCATATCTCTTCATCATCTCCTTCCAAGGAAGCTCATATCCACAGACATGAGGATCCTAGAAGACTCATCTCAAAGCATCTGTACCCCCAATCTCCTTGTGATCATAAATCACAAGCTCTCCAACCACAAGAATACCCAGAATCCTGTAAACATCCTTTGGGGTCACCGTGATCTCTCCTATCGGCAAGTGGAAGGTGTTGTGCTCGCTATGCCACCACTCTGCTAAGGCAGTCAATAGTGCCCTGTTGACCCGATATTGCAGGATACTCAACAGCACTCTCAGGCCACACTGATCTATCACTCCCAAATCATCATGGGACAATCGGGGAATCATCTCCCATGTCTATATAAATCTCTCTCTGATCTGGAGGAGGCTAAATTCCTCCTTTACAAAATCATCAAGCAAGCATGCAAAATTAAACAACAATATATATCATCAATCACTCAGTACATCAAGCAAGTTTAAGTTCACATCAATTTTTTTTTCATATCGCATGGAAACAAATTTAATAGTCATCATGACTTAATTTGACTTTCAAATAGGAAAGCAAATCTATCAATACTATTTGTTTTTTATATTGCATGGAAACAAATTTAACAGTCATCGTGACTCAATCTATTTGACTTTCAATCAGGAAAGCAAATCTATCATTTCTGTTTATTTTCATATCGCATGGAAGCAAATTTATCAAACATATTTGTTCTTCAAGCACGAAGACAAATTTATCAAATCTATTTAGTAATGATATTCAAATGCGTAAAATTTGTTGTCTAATCTAGTAACAATCGTCAAGCATGCATCAATTTTTCTTCAAAACTTAAAAATTGGCAAAAATTCATGGATGCGTTAAAACATTCAATCAATGCACTAAAACCATGGATGCACAACTTTACTCCATGGATGTGCTAAAATAGTCTATGGATGCACAATTTCATGGATGTGCTATTTCATCACACATATGTGCTATAATAGTTCATCTATGCGCTAATCTAACCTATGCACTAATTTATCATTTTCCGTAGGTAGGTTTCATAGATGTGCCATTTGATCTACCCTATGCACTAAATCACCTATGCACGATTAATTGAAATCTATGCGTGACTGTTTTACCCCTATGTGCCACTTTGGATGCACTGAATTATCTACCATACGCGCTAAAAGACCTATCGTATGTGCTAAAACCAAATTTTTAAAATTTGAAAAAGCATCCAAAAATTCATAAAAAATTGACGGAGAGGTTTGGATCGCCTTACCGGAGGTCCATACGCAAGTGGTCTCTGATGACGGTTACCTCGCTCGAATCTGTGGCGCTCATACAGGATCGACATTTCTTTTCTCTCTCTCAGAGCTCCAAAATCTTCAAAGGTTACTATTCAAATGAAAGTGACTTCTCACCTTTTTTCATCTTTTAAAGGGGTAAAAATGGCATTAATTACTATGCAAAGTGTTATTTCGAGAGTTGAATCATCAATTTTTCTTCGAAATCATCTGAAAATTTTCCAAATCAGTCTCATAATCATTCTAATCATGTGATTTATCTCTCGAGGGGGCATATAGCATCATCAGTAATTTTTCAAAGTCAGGGGTAAATTCTTTGAAGCAATGTGTGAAACACATCACTTCAAAGAGGGGCAAAATGTACACATCTAAAATTGGTCACGGTTGATCAAACCTATTAATTAATTAAATATGAATTATTTAATTAATGTTCTTAAGTCATCTACATATAAATAAATTTAATTATTTATTTATATTGTTCATTTTCTAATTCTTCTAATTTAATTAAATAAATTAAGTTTATTTAATTAATGCTATCCTTCCTCTTAATTAATTAAATATATTTTACAATTTATTTACATTAATTATCACAAGTTTAAATTCACAATTTAAATGATATTCTTCTTTCCACATTTAATTAAATACTTTCAATATTTAATTAAAGCATTTTCTAAATTTCCCACTCTTCCCACAAAATTAAATATTCTTAATATTTAATTAAAAGGCTTTTTCTCTTCTCACATAATTAAATATTTGCAATATTTAATTAAAGCCTTTTCATTTCTATCACACATAATTAAATATTTATTTATTTAATTATGAGAGACACCTTTCAAATTGTCTCTTCATTTTCCATCCGTCTTTCAAAATTCCCTCTTTTTTGAATTCTCGATCTCTCACCATTCATTCTAACAGGTTTGAACTCGACGGTCGATCTTGGCTAATCGAATTCCTACCTTCAAAAATCTATAAATACAACCCTCTTATGAGTGGAAAAGGATCTCGAATCTCATATTTTCATGCGTAGTTACTATAGTCGCATCTTAGCATTCATAGCATTTCAATTCAATATTTTAATATTTTAGATGCATAGATATTCTTATTAATCTCATTCTCTCAAGCTGCCATTCTACAAGTTGTTGTTTTAAACAACTGAGAGCAAGCATCTTGAAACAAATATTTGGAGATAGAGGACAATGGGATGAATTTGAAGAAGCTGTGATTTAGAGTTTGCATTTACTTTCTTTAATTTGATTTCTTCAATCTAATGTTTCATTGGTGTATTGTATTAGATTCAATTTGATTGACACTTTCTAACGTACACACAAAGCACACATACATGAGGTTGGAATCATATGGATCCACTATCATCATGGAGGGACACTCACTGGACAAAGGTGTGATGGAAAAACAAAGGCATTACACAACCCCCCATGGCACTTTATAATACAGTGCGAGTACAAAATATGGCACAACCTTATGTGCAAAATCCCCAAAAATGCATGTACAATAGTGTGGCACTTTATCTCAGTGTGTGTACATAGAATATTGCTTAAAAATGATCCTCAAAATTCCCACAGAGGACAAAAACTGGAAATACATGAAGAACAACCAAAAATGAAGCATCCCATGCAAACAAAAAGTTCCCAGAAGAAAATATGTCCAAGTAATTCACTAGAGCGTGAAAACAAAAAAAAATGAATAAAATATACCTGGAGTGAAATATAGAAAAATTGCATGGATGGAACTGAAGAGCTCTGAAATATGGTTCCAACGCCGCTGAGATCACGAAAAACGGAGAAATAGATCAAAAGTTATGAGCTTGGGATTGAAAGCAGCTCCTTTGACTTCAACTGGCTATAGAATGCACCAACAGAAAAATAAAGCAATAAGACCCACACCACTAGAAAGTTGATAGAACCAGCTTTCTGACGATATCTCATTTTCCAAAAAATGATATCGTATGCCCAAGTTATAACCTCTGGAAAAAAATAGTTGTATTAGGGCACTTTGGGGTACATCAAAGGCTAAATGGGCACAAAATTTGTAGCTCCTGGGCAATGGCCGGTGGTGTCCCATATGACTGCACCTTGCACAAATTCAAAAAAGAAACCTGCCACCAGGCGGGCAGCGGGTGGGCTGGTCGGAGGTGGCGCCGCTCCTGGTGCTACCGATGGTGATAGAGCCCCCTCGGGGCTTATGATGTGATCGAGGTTGATGGCGGAAGCTGTAGGGACATGTCTGGAAGAGTATGCGGGAGATGGAACAAGGGTCAGCCAGTGATTGGAGAGTAGGGAGAAGTCGATGGGCATACGGATGAGATCGGTTGGGCTGACAAAATTGTCAGATGTGACAGTGATGGGTACAAAAGTACCCAGAAAATTGTAGGCTGCATAAATTTTTGAAATAAACCCCCAAAAATATAATATCCGCCAAAAAAAAATATATGCCACAGATTTAATAAAAATTTCCCAATGAAATAATATAAGGCCAATGAGTAATTTTGCAGAACATAATAAAATATTTATTTTTTTATTCTGCACAATCGTACCAGGCCCTAGGTGGGTCGTACAACCCCCTAGGTAAAAACATTTTGCCCCTCAAATCAACTTTGTCCAAAATGGATGAATGAACAGACAATTTAGGGGTTTTGAACTGCTGCGGATCTAATGGCGAGGTCCGTTTGGACTCAAAATGCTTTGAAATTGTAGGTGATTCCTTGGATCAAGAAATGCAAACCCCAAAACTGTGAATGCCTGATCGAGCCCTTGTAGCTCTAAATAGCTCCAGATTCTTCAACCAAGAATAGGCATGCAACATGAAGACTCTGATACGATGTGGAATTTGTCAAAACCAAATTCAGACTCCAAAAAAAACTGGATGCAAATGGATACCTATCACAAGGAAGAGAATGAATGGAGAAAACAAACAAGGGTTTGAAGCTCTAAAAAATGAAGAAATTATCTTATCAGAACAAAAAGGAATTATGAAATATACAATGGATCAATCCTTATAAAAGGAGATCAGGCAAACCCTAATAGAAAACTTAATAGTAAAAACCCTAAAAGAAACCCTAATAGGAAAACATTTAATAATTAATATAATTATTAAATGTCACTTTATGCAAACTAAAGTGAAATTTTAAGAAGGGAATAAAGGTAACTTAATCAACATACTTAAGTTAACACCTTTACTCTAACATTTATCCCATCCATTTTCATATATCTGCATCCATACTCCAAAGCTATCTAGATCTTGATGAAGGTTTGGTGCACACACTTGCTTGTGGTAAACATCTTGACTTGGGTCATTTTCATTGATCCCATCCTACCCAATGTTATCTGAGACTTGAAGCATTATCTGAATGAGCACTCCTCTATTCAAACACCTTATCTTGTCACAAGATAATCCTTGGCATCCTTTGCATGCCTACCATATCTATCTATACGTCTATCCAAGAATCTACCCATGGTCATTCAAACATTGCTAGACACTGGGGGTAGATATTTACATCTTACTTCAAGAATAAATCTTGATCTATATCTTCACACTTATGTGGTGATCCGAGCATTGGTAAACGTGAAATTAGATTGGTCAAAGAATTTATGAACCAAAAATACAAATCACTAGCCCATGGCATATTTTGACAAGATGATGTTCCTTATCAAGCTTTATATTTTATCGAACATCAATCCAAACAATCAATATTAGTTGCATCTAATGTGTACTTCAGCGTCACATCAAAATCATCAAATCTATTTTGTTCCAAACCAAGCTTCATCAATCTTGATCAATCGAATCCAATCAATTATCACCTTGTTTGACTTAACACACTTAGTCAAACTATCATCTTGTGCACGAGTTTACTCTAGGATAACACAACTTCCTAGAATTTACAAGTGCATTATCATCTTATTTGACTTAACACACTTAGTCAAATTATCCAATCCATCAACTTGTTTGACTTAACACACTTAGTCAAACTATCCCCTCGTGTACGAGTTTACTCTAGGATAACACAACTTCCTATAGTTTACAAGTGCATCATCACTTTTGTTTGACTTAACACGTTTAGTCAAACTATCAATCCATCAATCCGATCAATCAAGATTAAGCTTGGTTTTCAACAAAATACCAAAACAAGCACTGATATCATCATGCATATCTGCATCCAAATCGTCAAAATCATGCGAAAATTTAAAACATTCAAAAAATCCTTCAAAATTCAAAACATGTCAAAAGTCAGAAATAAATCAAGAAATAGAGTCATCTTGCCGAACTATGTTGTCTCTGAGCTTGAATGTAGGCAAGGTTGATCTTTGATCATCCCCCAAGACATCTTAGGTCAGTCTTTAGGGGTATGTCGCAATGGCAATCCATTTGTCCATCTAGTTTACATTTTAGGTCAGTCCTTTAGGCGTCCGTCACAATTGGCAATCCGTTTGCCCATCTAAATCACATCTTAGGTCCATCCTTAGGCGTCCGTTGCAATAAAAATGGAAATTCGTTTGCCCATCTTTCTCAACAGCAGTCAAGTCAATTGTCGTCTAAACTACGTCGTCTCTGAGCTTAAACATAGGCAAGGCCATCCTTGATCGGCCCCTAAGACACAAAATCCAAAAACATTCATAAATCTTGAAACTGCCAAAAACATTTGTAAAACATTTCAAAATACCAAAAACAACCTCAAAACATTTGACAAATCCAAAATGGTGCATCCATTTCATCTCGCTTTCACCCGCAACTTTTATCTCATAAAAAAATCAATCATCGCCT
The DNA here is from genome assembly GCA_007115665.2 of Sequoiadendron giganteum. NCBI lineage: Eukaryota > Viridiplantae > Streptophyta > Pinopsida > Cupressales > Cupressaceae > Sequoiadendron > Sequoiadendron giganteum. The sequence continues at coordinate 303,272,289 of CM021108.1, read as the reverse complement.
TCACCCTTTGGTGAGTCAGTCAGAAGCAAGTCTAGTAGGTTCAAAAGTGAACACTCAAATCATTAGAGTCCTAAAAGTCTAGGTTAGTAAGCAAGCAAGTTGGTCAACTCGGAGTATCAATAGCTTATCACCCAATCAGTCTCACCAAAACCCTGATTACTACATGTCCTAGGATGAATCCTTCCCATGATGGACATAAGCATTAGGTACCTCATAGTAGTTTAGCCTAGGCTAGCGGTATGAAGAACATTAGCTTGTTTATTTGTTTTTTCTTGGTCTTTCTTGACTTATCTTGTTTTGTGCTCATTCCAAGGACCTCTCGATGATGCCTAACAAAAATAGGTTTAGAGAGAAATGAATGGGGCAAAGATCATTATCTTTTTTATCTGCCACACTTGTGGGATACACTTGTAAAATAACTTAGCCATATGTACTTTGTTGGTTTGTAGGGAGGATATTTTAGGTATCTTGTTGACCACATAGGAAGGCTTGCTTTTCTATGTTTTGGCCCGAGATGTTTAGAATGTCTAAACTACATCCTGAATGAAGTATGCATGCTAAGTGTGAACAAGAATAATCCTATATGATTGATGAGTCAAAGTCCATCACACTAGGTACAACGCCATCCTGGTCCTTTATACCTTGATGCATTGTACCTATGTGTGTTATCAAACATAAAGTAATTGGTCCTTTGAAAATATCAACTCCTGGTAAGCAAATCATCATCATCATCATTCATAATGTAGGCTTTTTGGATCCACCTTCCATCCATCTTATTCTTCATATTCTTCTATCTTTACTAGCATTTCTATCTAAAATCGGTGTGTTGTATCAAAATATACACGGGGCTACCCATGGCCGATGACTGTCTATACATAATTGTCTACATCAAAGAACTATATTTCGTCCTCTGATCAATGGAACCACTCCTCTCACATTTTATCTCGATATCGATAGGAAAATTAGCATTTATGCCCGCTCTCTCGAGGGGGCAATATACCACCATAATCCTTTCGTTGGGGCAATAGTGGGGCATCTAAAAAAATCAAGAAATTTTGAACTTTGATCAGAACAATTTTTCTCTTTGAATCAATGCAACAAGTACATTGCTTCAAAGAGGGGCAAAATGTAGACATGGAAAATGTACAATTCGATCCGACACACTGGATCTTGATTTACTAACACCATTTCATCCTGAATCATCTTATTTTCTAGTCATTTAAGTGAATAATTTGTATTTGATTAAATTCATTACTCTTATTCTCTTAATTAAATAAATCAACTTTATCTAATTAAGTCATCATCTCCTGTTAATTAAATAAATCAATTTTATATAATTATTTCTATAATCCCACTTTAATTAAATAATCATCTTATTTAATTAAATCCCTAAATTCCTCTTATTAAATTGAATAAATTGAACCTTATTTAGTTTAATCTAACATTATCCCCTTTGGTTAAATAAATAAAAAAAATTTATTTAATTAATCTTTCTTCTCAATTCTTGATTTAAATTAACTCATAAATTCAAGTCAAAGTTGTCACATCTCCTAAATTTCCCATTAAATTAATTTAATCTTAATTTGTCACATTCTCTAGAGAATGCAACTTGCATAATATATCAATTACTTTGATTTATTAATTCATCTATTTTCTCTCAACATGGCATAAAAAGGGAATATTCCCTCAAATTTGAATTCAAATTCAAATGGGTTTGGTCCTTCCAACAAAGCATTTAATGTCTCTTACATGTCCTTTTCATTGAGCCAAGTGACATTAATTCCATTTCTTTCATCCCCCCTAAACATGTCACTTCATCAAATTCAAAATTCAAATGTGCACATTGATGAAAATGTGTTCAACCTTCAACCATTCACATCTTGACAAGTGGCACTTGGCCATTGGATGTTGAATGATCCCACATTGCTCAATCTTGCTCATTCTTCCAATTTGGAAATCTATAAATGAGAGACTCTTCCTCTCATTCGATCATCCACAATTTGAGTAAAATTATTATACTCAAATCCATCTTCAAGCATAGCCATTTCATCTAATTTTATCAAGTTCTTAGCTAGGTTATGCAGGAATTCAACCATCAAGTGGATCAAATCATCAAAGCTTACAAAGGAGTTTGGAAAGGGTTGATTTCAACATACCAATCGGCACCAACTCCCCCATGGGATTGATAGTTGTTCATTAAAATAGGATTTATTTGCTTTCATTTGCATTGTTCTTCATTTTTTCTTTCCTATATTGATTTTTCAATCTAATTTCATGGGGAATCCTTGTTTTAACCTTGGATATGATCTAATAAAATTGTGCTTGTTCACCTTATTTGTCCAGGTATGAAATTGGGGTTCACAATTACTATCAGTAGTGCCTTTGTTAAATCCAAGCTTCAAAAAGTATTTATCCAATCTGGCATACCATCCTCTAGGGGCTTGTTTGAGTCCATGCAATGCTTTCTTCAACCAACAAACCATATCTCCTTGATCAGTCAATTGAAATCCATCAAGTTTCTCAATATACACCTCTTCCTCTATTTCACCATTTAGAACTATTGACTTGATATCCATATGATAAACTTTGTAGTTTTTGTAAGCAACATAAGCAAGAAATAGTCTCAGAGCTTCAATTCTAGCAATAGGAGCCAAATTTTCTTCAAAGTCAATTCCTTTCATTTGAGAATATCTTTTACACACCAATCTTGTTTTGTTTCTGATAAATTCACCTTGTTCATTCAGTTTGTTTCTAGAAACCCATTTAGTTCCAATTACATTTTTGTCTTTAGGTCTAGGAATAAGAATCCATGCATTATTCTTCTCAATTTGTTGTAGTTCTTCTTTCATTGCTTCAATCCAATTTGCATATTTGCATGCTTCATTGACATTACTTGGCCTAGCCTTTGAAATCAAACAATATTCTTCTGAAATTCTTCTCCTAGTCTAGACACCTTTGTTCTTATCTCCTATAATATGATTTTCTAAATGATTTAATCTCACATACCTTGGAGTCTTAGAGTGTTCTTGAATTTCAATCTCTTGTGGTCTCTCTTCTGTACTTTCACTAGTCTCTACTTCTTGTTCTTCATGATTCACCAAAATGATCTGAACTTGATTTGAAGTTTGACTCTTGTTTGTGCTATCATTCTTCCCTAAAACCAAAACCAAACCAGGAGACGGGTACCACAATGCCCAAACCAAAGAAGAAAAACCACAATAGGGTACCGTCCACTAACTCCCACATGGTAACAACATGAAATCATTAGAATCATATCCACACATTTTGGAGGGTTTGGAAATTTCTTTAGCAACCTTAACATTTGTACTTTCAACCATTTTCTTTAATCTCTTGTTGTAGCACTGGTAGGCCTTGCTCTTAGTAGAATAACCAAGAAAGATTCCTTCATCACTTCTAGAATCAAAATTTCCTAGATCTTCATCTCTCCTGATATAGAATTTACTCCCAAAGATTTTGAAATATCTAATAGTCAGCTTATGACCAAACCATAGCTCAAAAGGAGTCTTACTAGTATTACCTTTAATTTGTACCCGGTTAAGGATATAAACAACAGTACTCACAACTTCTCTCCAATGGATATGAGGGACCTTTCCTTCCAACATCATAGTTCTAGAAACATCTTGAACTATCCTATTCTTCCTTTCCACAACTCCATTTTGTTGAGGGGTCCACAGTGCAGATAATTGTCTCTTTATCCCATGTTTTTCACAAAAATAATTAAACTCACTGGAAGTAAATTCACCACCTCTATCTAATCTCAGACACTTAATCTTCAGACCTGTCTCTGTCTCAACCATAGCCTTAAAGATGTTGAAATTTTCTAGAGCTTCATATTTCTCCCTTAAGAAAGTAACCCACATCATTCTAGAGTAATCATCAATAAACAACATGAAGTACATGTAACCTTGTAGACTTCTGATTCTAGCAGGACCACACAAGTCAGTATGCACAAGCTCCAACAATTCATTTGATCAATGTCGTTTTCTCCAAAATGAAATTCTAGTTTGTTTTCCCAACTAACATTCCTTGCATATGGTAGTAGTAGACTTCACCAACTTAGGAAGATATATCACAACCTATGAGGAACTTATCTTGATAATATTGTCAAAGTTTACATGGCACATTCTTTTATTCCATAACCAACTTTCATCAACTTGATAAATTAGACAACTTCTACTAGCAACATTCAAATGAAAGATGTTACCTTTTGTTTTAGTACCTAAAGCAATCAAATTTCCATAGCTTCCCAGTATGCCAAACTTTCCATCTTTGAATTGAAGATTTTATCCCTTATCAACCATCTGTCCAACACTCAAAAGATTATGCTTCAAACCTTCAACATAAAGATCATTAGTATTATGCTTACCATCAAAAGAAATACATACTCTACCACAGATTATACCACCATTGTTATCACCAAATCTTACAACACCACCATCATACTTCTCCAGGCTTACAAATTTTCTTTTATCACCTGTCATGTGATGTGAACATCCACTGTCAATTACCCATTCATATTTTTTTTCAACTAGAGCAACTAGAGCTTTATCCACATTTGTACAACTAGAAGATTTAGTAGACACAAAATTATTTTCCTTGATAGCAATAAATACAAAATCATCTTCACTTACATTCCCTTTGTCAGATTCATAATCTGTCACACTTCATCAGCAAAATAGTAACACTTCTTTTGAAATTTAGGCTTGTAAGTTCTTGGCTTAGGAACTCTTTCTGGAAACCTTGATGCAAAATGACCTGTCTTGTTGCAAGAAAAACATTTTATAGGAAACTTTCCTTTATACTTACCTTCTCCCTTGGCTTCCCTTTTGACAATAAGTGCTTCAAGCTCATTCAATTCTCTTTCTTCTTCTTCTTCAATTAGTCTCATTTCTTCCTCATATCTAAATACCTTTCTAGAAGAACTTTCACCTAGATCATATCTATGCTCGTCTCTTCTGGAAGTAGTATCTTTAAATACATTTTTTTTCTTAGGAAGGGAATCACCGAATTCACTCAACTCAAAAGCAATAAGTTTACCAACCAACATATCTGTGGTTATATTTGTCATAGTTTAGAGCTCCTCAACGGCCGCAACTTTGATTTTGTATGCATCAGGCAAGGATCTAAGTACTTTAGCAGCAATATCTGATTCATCCACTTGTCAACCAACACATTTGATACCACACACAAGTTCATTCACTCTTTGCATGAAAGTAACAATATTCTCATCATTACCCATTTTCAACAGTTCATATTTTTCTTTTAGACACTGTAGCTTAGCCATCTTCACACTAGCATCACCTTCATATAAAGTTTCCAACTTATTCCAGATCTCATAAGAAGTTCTCAAATCCATAACATTTGTCATCTTAGAATCAGTCAAAGTAGTCAACAATGCTTCCTTAGCCCTGATGTTATATTCAACATCCCTAATCTCAATAGTAGTAGTAGGACCATTCAGAGAAATAACATACCTATTGCATGTAATGTTCTAGTAGGATTCACCAATGTATCTTACATGACACTCCATTCAAGTCTTCCACAGAGAATAATTTGTTCCATCAAATCTTGGACTATCCTTCTTGTATGTCACCATGCTAGATCACCTCAAGTTATTAAAATTCTTCCAAGGAACCTCCACTGATACCAATTGTTGGCAACAAAAGGGCAGACAACTGAGAGGGGGGTGAATTAGTTGTCACAAAATTTCAAACTTATTAAACTTATTAACCTTTATTCTCAGATCTAATTAATAAACTTGTGAAAGAATGAATCAACAACACATCAGAAACACACATAACACCAATAGTTTTACGTGGAAACTCTATTAGGGGAAAAACCACGGTGGAGGTTAATCCACAAGTTATACCCTGTTAAAAGTATAAGAAGAATATATGAGGAATGCACATGCATTTAGGCACACTGCCTAGAGCTCACTACTTAAAAGGAAGACTCACTTTCTTATAGAAAATATTTAGATTAAATCCATCTGAATAATTTTAACTGAGAAAGAAGCATCTGCTAATGCCTGAGTATAGTTCCAGTTAAGCACATGAACACTTCTTCACTTTCTTTCACTCTTTTTCACACTCTACTCTTCCTTTGAATGATTTGAACCTTTTTCACACATAACACTCACACACTTCACATCATATACATATCAAATGAAGAAATAATCACTTATATATATCCGCAACAAGAAATTACATTGCTTTATGTCGGCTTCAACACAATAATAGAATGAATGCAAACTGTCAGCCCAAAACAATAAATATTATCAATGTGCATAAACCAAGGTCAGCCACAACATAGTAGAGACCCAAAACAATGTCCTCGAACACAAAACACCTTCAAATATTCTTCCTCAAAGATCCACAACACTCTTCAAACACCTTGTCCGCCATGAACATGAAAAACATGAACACACAAGAGAAAATCTTGGATCGAGAGGACAATGATAAATGTGGATGTGCAACATAGATAGAACATGATCTAGAAACATCCACGAACACTTCAAGAACACACATAACAAATTAGATTACTAGAATCACATTATCTTCTTCCATGAACACCATTTGCAGTAGCAAAATAGCTATCAAAACACATAAAATTATAACTTTCTCAAATCTTCATGTGCACCTCTAAAATTTTTGGAGTAGAAAATATATATGTTTGAAAAAAACCCTTTAATCCACAACATCTAGTTATCAACATACTAAATTTTCTACCATATTGATCTTCACTGCTTTATAGATAACCTGTAACATATTTTATTACAATTTTTTCAATATCCTCAACATATACAGTCTTAAATACATTAATGATAATAGTGTTGACATCAATAACAACCACAACATCCAACATGAATAATCTGGTTCATTTATCATTGCATTAAATTCAAGGAGTATGTTAGTTCCATCAATATACTCTTTTGCCTCCTCAATATAATCATTATTACTACTTTCCTCATTCCTCTTGCCCTAATAATATTAATTGGAAATCTCATCAATAGTAATGTCAAGGGCCTATACACCCACCAACTTATGGGATCTCCACAAACTAGGTTTCTCAACATTATTAGTAGGGTAGGCTGCTCTTGTATTCTCATCTTTGTTCATCTCTTTAGTACTAACATCAATCTCCTCCTCGTAAGAAGTTTCTTCTTCAACATAGAAGTTTGTAGTGGGTTTCTGAATATTTTTATTGGGAGCCTCTCTCAATAATATTAGGCCTGAACTTCCAAGATTTTTGGGGGATGTATTTTTGAGCTCACCTAGCCCTACGATAATAGATTTCTAGATTAGGGATTTATAGGTTTTATCATACTTGTGTTGCTTGGTTGGGGATTTTGGCTTAGGATCAAAAGTAGCATGTTTTACATGTGGACTCAACTTTATTTTAGGATAAGGATTGAAATTTTCCCCATTATGATGGTTTGGGGGTAGGAGAAACAATAAAGGATTCTTCCACTAGACTATCCCTTATTGGCTTGGGGGGGAAAAGTGTAAGGTGAAAATGCTATAACCTGAGGATGAGTTGTTGGTGGATTAGAATGTGGAGATTTTTTTGGTTTTTAGGAGACATATTAGTTTCCCAATTAACATAAATTTCAAGAAAAGACAATATACAAAAGAGAAATCTAATCAACAACCTATTTCTAAAAGGATTTAGAAGTGATAGATGATAGAAGTGGTAGAACTTATACCAGCCCTAAAGATTAATATATATTTCATTAAAATAAGGCAGACGTGGTACTATGGTTTGGGAAGTTTACAATGGTCATAACCTACATGAAATTTAACTAGGCTTTTTATTTTTTGAAAAATAGGTTCATACTATGTCTTGCATCTTCGTATATTTCTTTAGTTTCTTCCCATTGCATGATAAAAATTTGGCTTGTGTAATGACCTTTTCACTAACTTTAAATGATATCCCTCCCACCTTAACATGCCTTCAATTCCATTCATTGGGAAATTGGATTGAAATATTTTATCATTACCACTTAAACATTCCATAAGTATCACAAGTGCCCTCCATGAAATATTCCAAAGTAGAGCATCCTTTTGAAATTCTTCACATGATCCTAGCTCCATTCTCACCCTTTCACCCCTCATGGTCTATTGAATGTAAAGTTGGTGATGTTTATTATCTATGTGATAATTTAGGCAACATAAATATAAAATTATTTTGGAAGTGAGGTGGGGTTTTCCATCAAATAATTTCAAATAAACCAAACAAATCTAAGGATAAACCATAAGTTGGCAAGTCAATCCTTGGATGAAATATGTGAGCATACATGATCTATCTAGTTTTTTGTCAGACTTGCCCTTATGGTAGCATTTTTAGGATGGATAACATGCATCCTTGTGCAAATGGTCCTTATCTTATGCTTGGAATTGTTTTAGCACATTTTTGGATTAATGAAGGCCATATTGTGTGGTGAGATTTCACTCATGCAATAAAAATATATTTTTTGAGTTACAATTCATGATTAATATCCCAGTGACTTTGGCTCCCCTTTTTTTCTCATGACAATTTAATCTCATCATCAACATAATATATAGTTTGATAATTGTAACCCAAAGGAAATAGAGCATAGTATTTATTGTCCTTGAGTTCCATGTGTTGATATCCTCATACATATTTGAAGCCCAAAAAACCCCATCCATCATGTTAGGGAGGGGATTTGTAAAAGGAAAATATACAACCATTAATATTTTAATTTCAACTTTTCACATTTTGAAAGTTATATTTTTCTCCAAGGATTAAGCCTCTAACCTTCATTATGAGACATAAATTGTCCCTCCAACATGTAGAGGATTCCACAACAATTCCCATGTTTTCCATAGAATCAACCACCCGATTTTCTTCTCTATAAATATGACATGTGTTTATTCTATCAAATCTCATCAATGGATTTTGAATATCATATATAATTTCAAAGATAGTCCATCCTATCATCTCTTTACCTTTTACTATATCTATAATAATTTTTGAGTCACCTTCCACCTATAGCATTTTATTTCTAGAGACAAATAAATCTTGATTCCCCTAGCATGGCCATTGATTCAACCACATTGTAATATTATTCCCCTAAGAACCCAAAAAATCCAACAATAAATTTTTAATTAATTTGTTTAATAATACCATTAATACTATCCAAGCTCGAGTTTCCTTTGGTAGCCCTATCAAATTTGAGATTTGACCACCCCAAAGTGGAGATTTCCATTTGGTATTTTGTCTCACCAAAATTTTAGTATTGTCAAAGGTGTCTGGGTCTAGATATAAACCCAATATACAAAAAGTATTAGAATCTAATTGAGTAGGTAGCCTACTTGAGATTATCCACTTGTATAGAGAGACATTCTTAATTAATAACCTGGATTAAAAATTGAAGACCTCCTTGGCACTTTTTTCTTCATTACGAAATATCAAGTTGCTTCTTTCCTTCCAAATGCCCCATCAAATGTTGGAAAGAATATATCTCCAAAGATTCATAACATGAGAGTGAGTGAATGCGAAAATCTAATTTTCCACTAGGCCTTTGATACTATCATTCATAGACCAAAAAAATCCAAGATTTTGTAAGGAATAGACCCAAACCTCTTAAGAGAAGGAGTAGTGTAGTAATAAATGGGGCATAAATTCGGCATCCCTTTTACACAAAGTAAATCTATTAGGAATCTATAATCCTGTCTTTCTTATGTTATCTTGGGTTAGGATTTTGTTGTGATAAGTCCACAAAAATAATTTGATCTTGGGTATTAAGTGATGGTTCCATATTTTTTCCATAGCCCTCAATATTGTTCACACATTGATAGAAAACTATAAGAAGACTTGGTAGTGATTTAATTTTCACTTGTTTTAGCCAAAAAAATCCCATCCACATCCTAGAACATTGAAATTATTGTTAAGGATATAGAATTTTGGAGGGTTTTAGCTTTTTGGATTTTCTCTTGATTATTGTAACAACTCTCAATATATTTCTATTTTTGAGATCCTAGTTGTCCATTGAGGTAGTTAGTCACACTCCTTCTAAATAATGTTTAATTAGGTCCCTAAAGGCTCATAAAAAAATCATTTAATTTAGGGGTTGACTCACAATCCAAGAGTGTTATGAGAGTTTAATCTTGGATCCATTCTCTAGCTTCCATCTTATACCTCCTTGGAGAAAATACTTTGACTTGAGAATATTTTCTAGATTAAATACCCACACTTGTGTGTTCAGTAATAGATATTATCCTAATAAATAGAATGTTATTTAAATTATTTTCCTTCATGCTCACAAATCAATCCTTTTGATTCTATAGAAGGTCCCAACCAATCTTAGCTAATATTGCTTTATTGGTAGATTATATTTTCCTAATTCGAAGACCTTCATAGGCTTTAGGAAGGTAGACCATATCCCAATTGAGAAAATCCATCTTTTTATTTTACTCCATACTAGACGAGAGGAAATTCCTTTGGATTATTTTTTGTTTTTTATAATGTACATGAAAAATGTGAATAAAGAAAGAAAATATATAGGTATACCTTAAAGGGCATCAATGGGAAAATATAGTTTTCTTCCATGGATGAGGATTGTACTTTTCTATCCAACAAGTGTTTTATGCATCATTTCCAAAAAAAAAATCTAGAAATGGGGGGTAACATGTTTGACTATTAAAGGAAGTCCCAGATAGATAGTAGGAAGAGGAGCATTCTCACAACCTAGAATATCAGTCACTTTTTATTGTAATACCCAAGTAGTATTAAATAAATATATCTTGTTTTTCTTATAATTAATGCATTACCTAGAGATGGAATAGTTATTGACGCATATATTTTATTTCCTAACTTCAACAACTAAAGTTTATTTTAATAGAATTGTATCATCCACAAATTCCTATATTATGGAGGAGTTTAGAGATGTAGCTTTCATAAATTTCTTGGTAGCACCTTCTTGAAGAAGTTTAAAAATATTCCTACTCATAACGTTTGCAACCATTATGAAAAGATATGGGGATAGGGGGTCACCTTGTCTAATCCCCTTTCCAACACTAAATAAGTTGTGGGGAAAACCACTAATAAGGATAAAATATTTGACTATGGATATAGACTCTTTCATGAGGTTTATAATCATCATGTTGAAGTTGAACTTTGTTAGAACTTATATGACACCTTTCCATAAGATTTGGATATTTCAATATTAAAGGCCATTCTAGTGGTATTACTTCTATACATTGAATGTAACATTTCATGTGTGGAAACAACAACATCCAAGATTTGATGATCTGGTACAAAATCTTTCTAAAAAGGACTAATCTTTTTTTGTAAAGTTGGTTTCAACCGATTAACCAACATTTTGCAGATCTTATAAATGGTAATAAATAAAATTATGGTTCTTGTAGAAATATGAAATTGACCTAACACTTATCACACATACTAAATGAGATTTTCACATCGTCAACATAATTACTATAAAATATCACTACATTTCACATCAAAAGCTTCAAAAACCCTAAATTCCTCTATTAATTGAATAATATGAAATTATTTAATTAATTCACTTTTTCATCAGTTTTGACTAATTAAATAAATTACATTTATTTATTAAAGTCCTAAAACCTTATTTTTTCTATTAATTGAATAATACGATATTTATTTAATTAATTGACATTTTATCATTTTTCGACCAATTAAATAAATTACATTTATTTAATAAAGTCCTAATCTAACTTTATTTCTTCCTGATTAGTTAAATAACACTAATTATTTAATTACATTGCTAATTCACTTTATTTCCCTAAGTTGATTGAATTACTAAAATCATAATAATTTAATAAACTCACTTTCCCTCCAAATTTGAATAATTTGAATAAACTATTCAAAACATTATAAAAAATCAAATCAAACTAATGCAACTTTGTTTACAAAAGTCAAAATTGATTTGCACATTCAACTCTAAAAATAATTAATTAATTAAATCAATTAATTAATCATTTTCAACCACTTTCTTGATTGAGAAAATTATGAATCACTGATTGCTCAATCTAATTCTTGACTAATCAATCTAATTCCCGAATAATCAATCTATATCCATGACTAATCAATATATTCCTCAATCACACTAATTACATAATCTATTTGCAAAGATTATGCCCATATAAATCCTCTCAACATATTTGGCTGCTGATCAAGACATTCTACTACATGATCCTGATCGTCCATTTCAAATCATAATTTCTATATAACAAATCTCTTTCCTCACAAAGAAAGGATCAAAGAGCCAACTTATTTTGCACAACAAAGTACTACCAAGATCATAATCAATATTGATAAATCTTCAACATATCTTTGATCAACACAGACATTCTTCAAGTTCTCATAACACAACTATGGAGGCTTCACATTTATACGAGCAACCACATCTTCATGAATACACTCCGACATGAGATGTGTAATGATTTACTATAGTGAATTCAATTGTTCTTATGTTATTTCATTTACATTTTCTTCAATTTAGTGTTCTTAATTGTTTATTTTGTGAGTGAAGGAATAGATAATTTAGATTCTTGTTTTGAGTAGATTAGTTTCTATTTCATTGCAATTATCTTGTTCACACTCTCAAATTTTCCCCCTCACATATTTTGGCATGATCTATGGGACCTCAGTCATTAAAACTAATAATTTTATGAGCTACATTTGAAGTTGCAGGTTTTAGAAGTGCTTTAGAAAAATCTTGACACACTGTTCCAAATTTGCACTTGTTATCACAGTTCTGGCACCTTTGACTTATTTTTTGGTGCACTTGACCCTATTTTTGCATTATTTACTTTTCTTGGTGTTTTATTATTTTGAAATAAGGTGCTCTTAATTTTTTTCAACACCTTTGCTCTTTGATAGAGGGCGCTTTTTCCTATTTTTCTATACTTTTTCCCTATTTACCTATGTTTGAGATCTGCAAGTTGAATTTTAATTTTTAATGCTAACAGGTGCCTGACTGGAATGTGTGACAAGCACTAATGTGTGTGTGTATGTTGGATTGGTAGAGTTATGACAAACCATTAACACTTTTTCTATAGGGAAGATGAACGGTTGAAGAAATTACAATTTGCACAACTTTCTTAAGTTGGGAAATTTTAAATTAGTGCTTAAAAAGAACAACACAAATTTAACACTTTCAAGTTAGTGCTCTAAAATATATTTTTTAAGATTTTTAAGTTAGTAAATCTTTCATTTGGTTCCTAAAAGTAGTAACACAAACAAAAAAATTTCAATTTAGTTCTCTAAAATAATTTTTTAAAGCTTTTTAAGTTAGAAAATTTCAGATTGGTGCATGAAAAGAACAAACAATCAAACAATTCAATTAGGTTCTCTAAAAATATTTTAAGCTTTCAAATTAGCACTTGGAATGTTCGATTTTTTGTTTGTTGACCAAAACGATTTCCTTTTGTTGACGCATGCTCGAATTCATTGTTTTGTTGACCAAGTAAAACTAGGATCAATTTAGAAACACTCAAGTTTTGGGCTTAAAAATGAACACACCAGTTTTTTGCCTTGCATATTTGTTATCTCATTGATTGATATCCAGAACATTTCTATCTTATTCACACTTTTTTGGGAATAGCACCGCTCAAAGTGCTTAAAAAGAATCAAATTGTGATAAAGTGTATTTGATGTATTCTGTGTTTGGAAAACTAGGTGACTATCCTCTCCCCTCACACCTTTTCTGGTGATCTTGGGTGATGAAAATCATCTTGAGTTTTGCACTTTTTACTTCAAAGCATACCTTTAGAGGGTCTGCCCTTTCGAGACACATCCCATGCTAGAGAACTCAAAGGTGACCCAAGCAACACTCTATTTTGGTCCGCTATATAAATTATTATGGGTGTGAGGAAATTTCATCACCCACTAGGCATTTTTGTTCTATAATGAAGTTAGTATCCCCCAGTATCCATGTGATACTTAAAAACTTGCAAGGGCTAGGAGGCCTCTTAATTAAGAAGAAAATCACATGTATAGAGATCCGAAAATGATAATCCCAAAACATGACTAAGAACCAATGTTTTTAGAAGCTACCCTTTTATCCAAAAACATTCTTTTAAAGTGTTGCATCAGAATTTACTTTTGAGAAGTTACTTGCCATGTCCGACTTTAGGCTCATGCCATAAGTTGCATATAAAATCATCCCTTCAGGGCATGAGGAAGTCCTACCTAAAAGGATGGTTTTTATCTCAAGGGTTGCAATGTTTGTTTATGTAAAACTTGCCAAAAACATTCAAAACAAATGTTGACACCAAACATTGTGCTTGATTTAAAATAAACATATCAAAACATACAATAAACATGATGGTTGAATCACAAAGCCTTTGACTTAGTTTATTCTTTTAAGAGAAGCCCTATATTTGCACTCCTTAAGGATCTCCTTACAAGTTTACAAATATTCGAGCTTTAATTTTAGGATACATTGGATTAAAGTAAACATTCGAAGCTATGGCTTGGGTATCATGATTTCACAACTTAAAGCCATAGACATACAGGTCACACAAGTACATGATTTTTGAGTCGGTCAAAGATTGTTGTATCACTTTCCACATCTGAAAATAGATAAAACATCCAAAAATTGTAAGAAAAACATGAACACTACTGCTAAATACTGAAGCTAGAAAACAAAGTCTGAGGTCGCACTTGCTACTAATTTTATCGCACTTTCCTGAAAAATCTTGCTTTTTCTCTCTATCCGATATATTCCACTAATTAAAATATGTTGCATTTGATAAAACCAGTGCACTTGATACTTTTAAGCCACACTTGCCAAAAATTTTCAAATGCAATTTCCTAAAATCTACTCACAATTGCCAAGAAATATTTCTTTCGACTAAGTAATTCACCACATTGGACAAATACATACTATGTGGTATGAAAATGTCCTATAATGTCAGTATAACCAAATCAAACACACCTTCATGCAATGTATTACATAAAAGGAAATCTAAATAGCAGAATTAAAAGCTACAACTATCCTCTTAATTCATTACATGGTTCTCTAATCTCAAGGACCCCTACAAATCATTCTCTCAAATCTTATTAATACTGCACATGAACTTGCAAAGATTGACAACTTAAGATACAAGATGCTATGATGAAGTCTACATGCCTATATTTTTGAATTTTTGATACTTGATGATTGAAGACTAAATGATCCTATGATGAGATGCTACTAAAATCCAAATGCTGCTAAGATTGATGATGATGATCTAATGGAAATGCTATATGAAATATGAAATGAACTAAGCTATCCAAAATAAAATTTCCATTATAACACTATATGAACTAAAATACAAACTTAAGCTACAAAGCTCTCCAAATTTCCCTCAAAATGCACTAAAATTTTGTAGCATAAGATTATCAAATTTGACTCATTGAAAAGCTATAGAAAAGAGTCCTATTTATAGATTTTCTAAGGCTCAAGGTGATGTGGTAACAATGGATGGTCAAGATTGTGATCCCGCGACATCAACAACGAAGCATCAGGAGGTTAGAGGAAATCAGGGAGATGGTTCCCTTTACCGAAACAAATTTCCAAGTGTTAAAGGGAATCATAGAGAATGGGGAGCCATGTGTCTCAGTTAGTTTCAAATTGATTGCAAATTTGTTGAATATAATTTATATTTTCCAATTTATAAAATTCATGTTTGTGAGACACATGATGAGGTGGCAAGTGAGTTGGAGGTGGTCAGAGGAAATATGTAGAAATGTTCTTAAATTGAATTAAAAATTCAATTTAAATGGAGATGGTAAATTAGTAAGATGCCAAATTAGTTTATTTGTGCATTTTAACCAATTTAAGAAGAGTATGCCAATTTGAATTTAAAAATTCAAATTTAAGTGGAAGAGGGAAAACCAATTAAATAAAAAATTGATTTAATTTGTCCATTTAATTAATTTAGGAAGAAAGTGAATTTTTGGAAAAGAAGAATTAGAATATGAACCATATAAATAAATTTAACAATTTATTTATGATAGTAGAGGAATTAAGAATATTAATCAAACAACAAGTATTTAATTAATATATGCTCTAGACTATTTTTGTGTGCATACATTTTTCCCCTCTTTGAAGTGATGTGCGTAGACACATTGCTTCAAAGAATAATTTATTTTTTTCTTGCGATGATAACAAAATCAACATGCCCCAGACTCTGATTTTACAACGATGATGAAAGGATGCCCCCTCAGGAGATAAATCAGGGATTTTTGAATTTTTGAAAACTTTTGATGATTAAATGATTTTTCATTGATATGTTGATGATCAATAGATTTGATAAGGGTGACCTGATTTATCTCCCAAAAGTTAGAAAAGTTTTGTCACACTGCTAATTAATTGATGAAAATAACCCTTTGAAAAATTAAATAAAATGCCACCATAATTACCCCTTAATTAACCTTTAAAAGGGTAAAAAGGGTAAAAGATAGGTTCATTTGTAACTTGAGCATTTTGAAAACTGAGAGCTTGCAGAGAAAAGATGGACAGAATTCCATGCCACACACACAAATTCGAGCAAGTTCTCTGCCACCAGCATCCAGCCATGTATGGACCTTTGGTATGTACCCCAACAACCTCTTTTGAATTTTGAATTTTGAATTTTCCCGCTTAATTTCCTTTTGAAATTTTGAATTATTTTCACATTTTAGCGCATAAGGATAGTGTTTTAGTGCATAGGGTACCTTCTTCAGTGCATTAAAGTATTGTAATAGTGCATCCAATTAGGTTAGGACCCCAAAACTAGACTAGCGCATTTGGAACCCGCTTCAGCGCATTAGGTCAGTAGATTAGCGCATAGAGTTTTTAGTGCATCCAAAGGATAGAGTCACGCATAGGATTGATCAAATAGCGCATCTAAGAAACATCAAATTGAGACTCTGTTTAGTTGCATACAATCCATTTTCTAGTGCATTGATGAAATGGCGCATCTGGACTCTATTCTAGCGCATCTGGTAAATCAGTGCATAGAAACCATGTTTTAGCGCATCTAGCCAAAATTGATGATTTGATAGATTCCTCCTAGATTTTGATGAATGATGATCATGCCAGCCAATGATAGGATGATGTTGATTGATAGGTTAACGATCGTCCTCATGATAGGTGAGGAACGATGAATAGGATAGGTTAATTGATTGATTGATTGATGATCCTCCTCATGATAGGCGAGGAATGATGAAAGGATGGATTGATTGGTCGATCTCATGATAAATGAGAATCGAGTAATAGGATAGGTGCTCCTCAATATTTGATCAAAATTTCATGCGAGCTGATTTGATTGGATGATGTGTTGACTGATAGGCTAATTGATTGATTTATTGACTTGATGTTTTAATTTTATTCTAGGAGGGTGGCTTAGGGAACCTTCAGGTTTGCGAGTTCTTTCCAGGGACATGGGACATGATCCCATAGTTGAATCCAATAGATCTTTCCATTATTGACTAGTGTGGTTTGGCTCCATTTATTGACATGCACCAGTACTGGATTAATCGAGGGATACTAACAACACTTGTAGAGAGGTGTCATAGTGACCACAACACTTTTCATTTGCTGACGAGAGATGATAGTGACCTCGGAGGATGTTTATCAGATATTGAGGATACCAGTTGTTGGGGAGCTGGTTGTTTATGATCATGAGGAGTAGGGAGGCACAAATGCCATATGCCATTTTTTTCATGATGATCATTTTATCGGTTATGAGATTATGTGGCAAGAGTTGATTTCTTTCAGGTGGGCTTTACCCCACATTCTTGCTCGATTCATTGGTGGATTTCTCTGCCTTGAACATAGGTTGAAAGGCTTGTCAATGGGCTAGGGACAGGTTTTAGACGACATGATTGCTCATGGCATGAGATATGCTTGGGGATCATGCATGCTAGCACATTTGTACCACAACTTGCACTAGGTTGTCTATCTTCGGGTGGGTAGTCTTGCAGCAGGTTTCAAATTGTCACAACTCTAGACCTAGGAACAAATAGTGAGCACACGACCACTGGGAGGCAGGGCTCAGCTAGTAGGATGACCATATGTTTTTGGATACAAAATTCCACTTTTCTAGCATAAGTTGGGCAAGATGGAGTATTTGTGGCGGCTCTTAGATGACCTAGACACAGTGATCTGGTGGTCGTATCTTGATTGTGAGGCTTGGACAAAGGATAGTACTGAGTTGTCGTTTGATTTTTTACAATAGATATCGATTATGATGCAGCATGTAAAAGTAATATGATATGTAGTCGATATACTGGCAGTACCATCTTGAGGTTGTGGATGCCCAAATGATAGAATATTATGTTGAGTATTTTCATACACACCCCTTTCCTTTGATTTCTAGTTCCAATGAGCTTGCACTGATTCTGGAGGTAGGTAGGTGAGCAGGGCCGACCATGTAGCCTACACGAGGAGATGGAGGTGGTGAGGAGGCAAAGGGGGAGGCTAGGGGAGATGGAGGTGATGATGGAGGGGGAGGTGGATATGGGGGTGGTGATGGTGGAGGAGGAGGAGGTGGTGCACAAGACTTTAGGGTCATCCCTAAGAGGCAGAGATCATGGCTAGGTGGGTAGTGACCACTGATAGTATGGATGTCTTCTCAAGGACAGTAGGCACAAATATTTGGGCTATAGGGTTAGGTGTAGACATTGCAAGCACAAATCCAAACACTACAGACATAGGTTTCCTAGGCCCAGACTCAGATTCAGGCATAGGATCCAACACAGGTGCAAATTCAAGGGTAGATGGTGTAGCTACAGGCTTTGGTAGCCACTCATACAACATAGAGAGATGTTGGTAGGAGGCAGGAGGTATAGGCTGTGGCAATGATGGATCAAATTCAAACAATAGCTCAGGGTACTGGTACTGCCGATCTGGTCAAAGAGCTTAGAGAGTCCGCCAAGGAGGTAGAATATACAAAGGTAGGTACCACAAGGTCATACCAACAAAGTAGCGGGTTAGCTATACCAGATCCAAATCTAGGAACTCTTATTCTCACACCACTAGCAGAGGGGTCACACAACCACTTTCACCAGGCAAACCTCTACCAAGGCCAGGACCATCAGGGGCAGGTGGTGTTGGATAGAGGCCTTCCACATCAGGTGGCAGCACTACAGGATCCCATCGACATGCTTGATTTGTTACTTTGATTCAGAGACTCGGCCTTGTGCCACATTTAAGTGTATCATTTTATTAGTTTATATCATTTTATACTTGACATGTTTTTATGAGGTTATATGATATGTAGCGGCGCTTGATGATTTATGTGTTGATGTCTTATTATGAATGAATGCATTTATGTTCTATGTGATTATGACATGTTCTATATGATTATGTTATGGATGCATGTATGGATGATGATTCTTTTCTTTTATTATGTTTATGAATGATGTGTTTATGAGATGGATGATATGGATGCAAATGGTTTGAAATGTGATTTTTTTAATCTTCATACGTATATCAATGTATGGATGCAAATGGTTTTATTATGGACTATATATGGATAGTTTATGGATGCAAATGTGATAGATGTAGATGTATGAAGGTGTGATTTATGTTATGCCACTATGAATGTTATGATGCAAATGAAATGTAATGCAGTTTTATGTATTTTTGGTATTTTCTATGCAAATATGTGAAATGAATTATGCTCATGAATGCAAATGGATTATGATGTTTAATGAACTTATGATGTTATTATGGATGATGAATGGATATATGGATGAATGATTTATTATGACCTTGATGTGGATTATGAATGAAGATGGTATGCTTTATTTTTGGAATTTTTTTGATGCAAATATTATAATGAATGCATGAATGATTTGTGATAGTGAATGTATGATAATTCTTTTTAATGAAATAGAATGGAAATTTCAATGCAAATGAATTATTTTTTTGTTATGTCAAGTATACTCAATCTTGTAGTAAGGAATAATATCAGCCTTGAGAATGACCAGCTTATAAAATCTATAATGTAAATGCAGACTAAAATGAAATGCAATTCTATCTATGCAATGTTCTCAATCTTATTCATTGTGCTTATTGTCATCATTGAGCATTTTATTATGTTGAAAGTTAGTACAAACATTGATGGCATAATTTAGACCATGATGACTTGAGTACAACTTCCATTGAGATTTGATAATGCAAGATAACACAAGCATCTAGGTATAAATAGACCAAGATGACCTAAGTATCACTTGTATAAACAGACAAGAGTTAATCATGTTCCTATGTAAATTTGGAATGTCATCAACAATACCTTGTAGAGAACATCTCGCAAGAATTTGCATAGTAGTAATGATTGACTCATGAGTAGTAGACAAAGAAAAATATCATTCTTAATCATAGTGCCTCTAGTTTGTGACATCATCGAGGTACTCCCAAGAAATGATAACAACAATCAAGATACGTCAATTGAGTATTTGTGTTAAAGTAATCCAACCATGATTCAGAAGATGATTCATCGGTGATGCGATGATTTGATTTGGCTTGATGTTTGATTTTATTTGGATGATTGACATTCAATGCTCAAATTTTGATGGTTATTACGATTGCTACTTTTGATGTTGTAGTTTGTTGAATGCTTGCTTGTTGTTTTAAGCTCAATGGTTATTTTCCCCCAATAAGATCAGGATTTTTTCCCCAATGAGAAAAAACCAACTTTATTATGGATATGTACAATGAAATCCAAGCCAGGGTGGCACGATTGCATTAGCCGAATATGGGCATGAAGCTTGTTGAAAGATAGGTGTAAATGCATAATGGTGGCAAAAGTGGATGGTCAAGACACGCTCAAATAGATGAAGAAGCCGACCTATCACAAATAGCGCATGTTTACTAGATTTTGACCATTTATTTTTATTGCACTTTTCAGATTTTCAGATTTTTTTGTTTTTACCAAGAGGCCTGTTTGCCAAGTTTTCATAAAGGAAACCATTTTTTTATTATTCACCTTTTTTTGTATTTTTTCTCTTTTTCTGATTTTTATGCTCTCACCAAGATGCCTGTTTGCCAGGTTTTCATCAGGGTGACCATTTTTTAGGATTGTTTCAAGACTTTTTCTGCTTTTTAGGATTTTTTCAAGACTTTTTCTGCTTTTTAGGATTTTTTCAAGACTTTTAACATGCACTGGATGCATCAAGAGTAGAAATTATTCAAGTGAAGGTTGTTCATTGGTTCCTCAAATAGATCCCCCTCGGGTGTAGATAACTGATATGCCCCCGATAAGATTGATACCACAAAAAAGGGACCTAACCAATTAGGTTCAAAATTTCCTTGATTTTCCCCCATCCTACTGATTATAGGGATTTTATTTCAATACCAGATCACCTACTTGAAATTTCCTAGGTTTGACTTTGTGATTGTAGCTTCTGGATATTCTTTGCTGATATACTTTAAGGTGATCTACTACCAGCTGATGATGTTCATCCAACAACTCTAGCTCCTGTAGTCTAGACACACAGTAATCTTCATCTATAATGAGACCTTTCAAGGACACCCGAAGTGAGGGTATCTCAACCTCGATTGGAAATACTACTTCAAATCAATAGAATAGTGCATATGGTGTGGCTCTCATGGGTGTTTGGATGATTGTATGATAGGCCCACAAAGTAGGGTTCAATTGAACATGCCAGTCACGTCCAACATCATTAACAGTTTTCTTTAAGATTTTCAATATTTTTTTGTTTGAGGCCTCAGCTTGGTCATTACCTTGAGGGTAGTAGGGTGTAGAAAATAGATGTTGGATATGAAACTTTTCATAGAGTTCTTGTACATCCTGATTCTTGAAAGGTCTTCCATTGTGAGTGATGATGGATTGAGGGATACCATATCGATAGATGATGTAATTTAGGATGAACGATGAGATCTGCTTCCCTGTGATGGTGATTACAGGCATGGCTTCAACCCACTTCATGAATTATTATGTGGATGTGATGATAAACTTATTTTCATTAGATGAAGATGGGTGAATTTTATCGAAAAGATCCAACCCCCATTGAAAAATGGCCAAGTTGATGCAAAGGCCTGCAATTTTTGTGTTGGTGCATGAATGATATTATCGTGAATTTGGAATTTTTGACATGTCTTGAAAAATTGGAAGGCTTCTCTCTCCATAGTTGGCTAGTAATATCCTAGATGGAGGAGTTTCTTAGTGAGGGTTAGACCACTTGAATGAGTGCCACAAATACCCTCATGGACTTCTCATAAAGTCATTTCAGACTTGCCACTTTCTAGACATCACAAGAGAGTTCCAGCAAGACCTCATCGGTAAAGTATGTTTGCTATAAGGGTATGATAGGTAGATTGGTAGATGAAGTTTTGTTTCTGGTTGTGGGAAAGATCGGGAGGAAAGATATTATCTTTTAGGTAAGCATAGATATTTCTATAGATGGAGGTGTTGGCATCATCTAGGTGGAAAATAAGTTAGGACTCAGAGTCATCATAGGCAGGGGTAAACAATTTCTCCACCATGAACTCATAACAATCGTATTTTTCTCTAATTTGTAGAAAAGAAGCAATAGTATCCATAGCATCAACAACTTTGTTGTCACTCGTTGGGATTTGACCAAATTTGATGTCAACAAAGTAATTCTTGAAGTCATCAATCATTCTTGTGTAGGGCATTAGCTTGTCATATTTGGTTTGATAATCATTGTTGACCTGATTGATGACTAGTTGAGAATCCCCATAAACCTAGAGCTCTGTAATTTTCCATTCCATAGCTATCTTGATTCCGATATTGAGTGCTTCATATTTGGTTGTGTTGTTGGTGCAAGGAAACATCAAGTGATAGGATTTGGGAATGGTGTTTCCTAGAAGAGTGATAAATAGGATTCGTGCTTCTGATCCATGCTGAGTGAAGGAACCATCAAAGTATAACACCCATTGTTTTATTGTTATTGTAAAGACATTTGCATCTAGAAATTTAATGTGAAGAGGATGATCATCATGAATTGGTGCCTCAACTAGTTGATCGGAAATGGCTTGCCCTTTGATAGATTTTATGTCGACATATTGGATGTCGAATTCACTAAGTACCATTACCCACTTGGCCAGTCTTCCTATCAGATTTTTTTTGCTTAGGAGATACTTTAGTGGATCTATCTTGGCTATGAGCTTGACTATGTGAGTCAGCATATAGTGTCACAATTGTTGGGTAGCAAAAACTACATCTAGACAAGCTTTCTCAATGGATGTATAATTGATTTCATACCCATTCAAGGTTCTACTTATGTAATAAATTTCTCTCTCCTTCCCCATTGAATCTTCCTATTCCAACAAGGCTCCTAATGATTGGTCAGTAGTGGTGATGTATAATAAAAGAGCCTTCCTTTCTACTTGAGGTGCTAGAACAGGTGGACTTGTCAACTATTCTTTTAGTTGGCTGAAATCAGCTTCACACTTTTTGTCCCATCAAAAGGAAAAATTCTTGTGCAAGAGATGAGTCTTGTTAGCCAATTGTGAAATGAATCTTCTAATTGACTGGAATCTTCCTTGGAGGGATATTAACTGGCTGATGTTTTTTGGGGCAGACATCTCCATTAAAGCTTTCACCTTTGCTGGGTCTACTTCAATACCTTTCTTTGACACTATATATCCAAGTAGCTTTGCTGACGTTAACCCAAATACAAATTTCTTTGGATTGAGATGAACATTAAACTTCTAGAAAGTGAGTGAACAGTTTGTCTAATATCTCCATATTTCCTTCTCTAGTGTAGGATTTTTCCAACAGGCCGTCCACAGAGTCTTTCATGAAAGTATGCATCATTTAATGGAAGATGGTTGTCATAGCTCTTTGGTATGTGGCCCCTCGGTTTTTCAACCCAAAGGGAATGACGTTCCAATAGAAGGTTCCCCATGGGAAAGTGAAGGTTGTCTTATCTTGATCTTTAGGAGCTATCTTGATTTGGTTATATCCAAAAAATTCATCCATTAGTGATAACATGCCATGTCATGTTGTTAAGTCCCTAATGATTTCTATGTTAGGCAAGGGGAAATCATATTTTGGGAAACCCTTGTTGAGATCTCTAAAGTCGGTACAAATCCTTATGCTGCCATCAAGTTTTGAAATAGGCAAAATATTTGATATCCATTCTGCATAGTCAATAGGCCTGATGAATCCGACATCCAATAGCTTATTTAGTTCAGCCTTCACCAATAGGGAAATGTGCGGATGCATTTTTCTCAACTTTTCTTTGACTGGTTTGATTCTTGGAGGAAGGGATAAATGGTGCATGATGAGGTCTAGATCTATCCCTGGCATGTCTGCATATGACTAGGAAAATTTGACTTTTCGCTCTTCAAAGAACTTGATAAAACTAGGCTTTTCTAGATTTGTTAATGATTCTTCCAGATGAAGAGTTCTTACTATTTCTGCATTGTTGACATTGATGTAATGTGTTGGTTTGATCAGGACTTTCGATCTTTCCTGGAAGTGCTCTGGGAGAGTGTGAAATTTCCCATCCTTTAGTGCCTTAGAGAGGTTTTTTCCATTGGATGCGCTCTTTATTTTTAATTTTTCTAGATCTAATACTGCCATGGAATGGTTTTCACCATCATATCTTTCTTTTATTTCATTTATTTTTTAGTTGGGAAATTTGGCACTCTCCTGTTGTAAAGCTATGCTATGATGTTCAATGGTGGGCACTATTTTAGGATTAACAACACAAAGGAATTTTATGATGGACTCATCATTTGAAAAAGTGGGGATATTGATAGGTTCGGTTTGGTCCCAATCTATTAGTTTAGGATGCAGTAATGGTAGGGTGTCGTTAGATGGGTTCAAGTCAGATGTCGTAAGTTTCCTAATAGTAACATTTTTTTCAAACAAAACTATGGCAAAGTCATGGTCTATAATGTTTCTCTCTTCCAAGGTGTCCATCTTGCTATGAGTTTGATCATCTTCACTTGAATCATCGATATTATGCAATGCTAATTCAAGTGATCTAAGTCCTAAACCTTGTACTCCTTGAGCGTGGGAGTATACTTATGTATTACATCAACATCCTTGTCATGACATGATAATTCTAAAAATGAATCCCATTCATATTTATTGGAATTCGAATCATAGACATCACTTGCTTGTAATTGTAGAATCTGTTCAACAAATTTCTATTTTATGTCCTCTTTTGTTTCTTCCTTTTGTTGATGTTCTCTTTACCCCAACCCATTTTTTTCCTTTAAATTGGTTATGACAGGTTGGATAGGTTTTATGATACCCTCTTTTCTTTTTCCAATAGGTCCCTATTTATCATATCCTATCTATTGGATCTATTATGTGATCTTCTTTCTTGGTGCCATCAAGGATATCTTGTAAACTATAGGGGACGCCACAAGGTCAGTGGATTGGCTAAAGATTGTGCTAGCCCAAAACAAGGAGGACATAGATCTTTTGCTATAGAAAATGAAGACCATTATGGAATACATTGAGGATCAGCTCGTGAAGAGTGGAATTCTTCCTTTCTCAAGGGTTTCAGAGCCTTGGGAATGGTTTGAGATTCTGTAGATGAGGCAAAGGGCCTTGAAGGAGATTCATAAACAAGGGAAGTAGATTGAGGAAACCTTGACTAGCATTTATGATAGGTGCATCTCATTCTTTGAAATTATGATAGGGAGGAAGAAGTTCGCCCCAAAGCATCTTAGTTTGGAACAACTCAAGAAATGGTGGAGAGATGTCTACTCTCCAGTCAGTGAAGGTCCAGTCACTAAACATCAGTTAGATGATGCTACAACCTACATTGCAGTTATTGATAGGAATTTAACAAATAGAGCTGATTGGGATGGTACAGTGAGGCAAGCAAGAGGTGACATCAAGTCTCTTGAAAGAAAAGTTAGGGTTTTTCCCTTGCCACCTATTTCTGAATTGGACAGAGTATTGCTGGCATTGCATGGTGAAGTGGTGCATGCCAAAGACAAGGATGGGAAGTAGTTATATAGGCCTACATCCAAGTTTGTGCTTCCCATTATCCACATGCATTGGATTGAGTTTTTGAGACCCCAGGCTGACTTGGATGAAATTGGTGCAATTGTACATTTCATGTTGTATTCGATTATCTTTTGAGGCTGACCTATTGTATGGCATTTATTATTGTAAAACCCTTATTTAGGCTGACCTATTTTGCGGGTTCTCTATAAATTGGGCATGATGCCTCATTTGAGAGTGATAGAATATATATTTATAGAGTAGAATACCAAATAAGATAGTTAGAAGATTTCATATTTGAGAGAATTAGGGTTTATCTTCAAGCAAGTGTTGTAATAGAAGACTGGAATTGTTGCCATTTTGGATGATTTAATATAAGGAAGGATATTGTGATTTGGTATCTCTCTTGTGTTGAGTTTTATTTGGCATGGTTCTTGTTGTTCTATCTTTAAAATTGCTTCAATTTATTGTTAGATAGTTTGGTGATGCTTAGGGTTTCATGTTTGGAAGTTTTGCCACAATCTCTAGTCCATACTATTTGCAGTTAGCTGATTGTTAGCTTCTTTGCAAAGTTAGCTTGGACTTTAAATTGTGCTTAGTTCAATTATGAATATTTGTTCATTTCAATTGCAATAGGGTTGTTTTGAATGAACATGCATGATTTGAAAATATTTAACACCTTAGAAGATTGCACTATTCCTATAAGATTGCAGATTTATCTGGGTCGAACATAAAGTAGTTTGTGAGAGATTAGTCCATTTTGAGCATCTTATCTTTTGCATTGTCAATCTTAGGGTTATAATTAGTCTTAGAGATATCTCTGAAACCTTTTATCTTTTGTTATTTCTTTATTATGTGGGTTCAATTTAGGGTTTGAAGTATCAACTTATTGCTAGATCTGATAAATTCAACTCCATTGTTTGCTTGTAGTATGGTCCCTTTGTGATTACTAGAATTTTCACATTATCTCTGAGTTGTTTTATTTGCATTGTCAAGACCTGAAATTAGAGACCTTGGGGTTATCTCTTTTCCATAGAGAATTTCTTTTCAAGAGAGATGAGATATCATATTCCATTTGAGTTGTTGCTATGCAGAAAACACCATCAACAGATTGGTGCTAGAAGGAGGGCCCAAACCTAAGCAAGTTGGAGCATTTTCTAAACACCATTTCTCCTGAAAGGCTTAGAATAAGAACTAGATCTACTCCAAGAGAAGAGGAATTTCAATAATTGCAGACCCCTACTAGTTCAAGAAGGACTAGAAGAGGGGAAGAATCATCATCTGCTCAACCACTTCCATCATCTCCATTATCCTCATCCTCATATGATTCTGAAGGAATTCCTATTCCACAACCACAACTAGTCATAAATCAGCCATTACCACCCCCACTCCCACCAATGGATTTCCTTGCCAACAATCGATCCCCATTGATTTTCAATAATTACAATGTTATGCCCAAGAACCCTGAGCATTTTTTCTCTAAGTTCCATACTCATGATCCCAATAAAATAGCAGAAGAGCATATTAGGTTTTCTAGACCAGTCTGAGGGATAGAGGAATAAATCATGAAGATGTTTCATGCAGGATTTTCCCTTATTCTCTAGGGGAAGCGGCATTTTATTGGTATAATCACTTACCTGCTCCTTCCATTCATAATTGGACTGAACTAGAAACTATATTTCTACAAAAGTTTAAGATTCCCATTAGTGCTAATGAACTGTACCTACAGTTTACTAGGGTGAAAAGAGAGATTATTGAGCTTATAGGATCATTCAATAACAGGTTCCATCGAGCTTATACCAGACTCTAGGCACCTTATGCTGGAAACAAAGACAATGCCCTAGAAGTTTACTTTGAAGCCCTGGATAGCCTCACAACCACTTTCCTTAAGCAAAGGACTAATCCCCCAACTACTTTGCTCACTGCATATGCCGAGGCTATGAAAGTCAACACAAATTTGAGGCAACATTTATCAGGACCGCTGCCATCCTTAGGACCTACTGCTCACCCTGTACAAGTCCAAGCTCTCAACTAGGCTTTGACCAATCACACTCCCATAATGAATCCAATACCCTCATTTCCTTTGGTCCCACATCCAGGCCCTCCATTAAATCAAGCTCAGCCTATGACCTCTTATCCTCAACAAAGGGCTAATCAACCCCTTCATCAGCAACAAGCCAATTTTCCTACATATTTTTAGAATCCATAAGTTTTGAATCAGGTAGTTGGTTCTGGAGGAATACCTGGATACCCTCCTAGTAATGTGAATGTGGCACCACCTAATGGCTAGATAAGGAGTGGTTGGAGGAGTTATCTGAGCAAGTGAAGAAACTAAATATGGAGGTCACTTATTTTAGAAATCAAAATAGCCAACTTCAGGCTGCTCAGAAGAACATATAATTTAATTATGGTAGGGAGAATAGGAACTTTGATAGAGGAAAAAAAATTGAAAGAAGGCAGTATTTTGACATAAATCAAAATTATGATAGATGACAAAGCTCTGGTAAGAATTTTGATAGAAGACAAGGTTGTGGCCAGAACTTTGATAGAAATCAACAAGGTGGACAAGGATTTGATAGAGGGAAACCACCTAGGTAGAATAGGTCATGGAATACTGGACCTAACAATGGAGGGGTTCCTACTCCATTGGACCAACCTTCTACCCAAGAGAAACCTTCAAATGGTGTATATTTGGCAGAGGCAACTTTGTCTGGATGGTGTAGACTCCATAAGACAAGCCAACATTTTGAGTTGGATTGCATTGAGTTTCAGACTACTACTTCCATTTTTTAGTATGAAGTTGAGAATAATTCCAATAGTTAGGAAATTGTGCCCTCAAATCCTGATGATTCTCTAATGCTGGTACTTAATCATGCACCATTCCCAAAAGGTGAGGAAATTGAACCATAAGAAGAGTCTAGTGACCAAGAGAATGAGGTAGAGAAGGTGTTAAATGAAGATGATATCTTCCAGTTGTTTAATGAGGAAAATGAGAATGATAATGGCCCCTTGGATGAGGAAGAAGTTGGTGTTGAAGAAGTTTAGATGTTTCAGCAACCAACAAAGAAATATGATTTGAGGAATAGACCTAATAGGGGTCAACAGGCTGGAGGTCCTTTCACTACTTCCATCCCTCCTAACAATTTTACTACTCCACCAAATCTGCAAGCTAGTAATAATCCACCTTATCCTCATGTACGTACAAAGTACTTGTCAAAGGGAAACAATGTTGAAGTTTCAAAGGATAGACAGGTTGGTGGCTACAAGGAAACCCATGCTGATCTGAATGTGGAGCAATTGGGCGAGTATGTGACTGAGGAATTCAAGAAAGTAAAGGTAAGTCTTTTTGCTTTCGAGTTATTAAGAGTTCCTGCTATTAGAAATGCAGTTTTGGGGTCATTCAATTCGAATACAAAACCACGGGGAGTAACTACCAATGAGGTTGTTGCCAAATCTTCTAGTTCACAAGAATCAAGAGGTCAAGTTCCACCTATATATAAAGGGAGAGACAAAGATAAGGGTCAAGTTGCACAAGTTGGCACCCAGTTGAGTTTTTTTCAAGGCAAGATGGAAACCCCTCCTTTCCTAATTTATGTTCGTATCTTTGGAAAGAATCTGCTTAATTGTCTCCTAGATTTAGGGGCATCTACAAATGTTATGCCATTTGTAGTCTATAAAGAATTGGGTATTCCACCTATAGCCTCTCAAAATAAGGTCACTCAATTGGAAAAAATAGAGGTAAGTGTAGTAGGAGAATTGAACATGATCCCCATGCAGCTTGCATCAGATCTAAGGGTGCAACAAGTGATCAATATTCAGGTTGGTGACATTCTTGATACTTATGGTTTGATTTTGGGCCAGGATTTCACGAAGGCATTGAATGGATATATGTCTACAAACCATTCACACATGTGGCTACCATGGAAAGGATTTCCAAATCATATTAGAATTGAAAGAGAACCTAGAATGAAGTATGTAATCACTGAATATTAGAATATTTCAAATGAGGTGTTGGTGTCTGAAGTTAGCATGGGAAATTATGTGTTGGCTACATCATCTTCAAAGAATGAAGAGGTATTCATGTTAGAGGACCCCTCAGATGAATTCGTATCAAAGACCAGTGGTTCCAAAACACTAACTGAACAAGTAGATGAAACAAATAACCAAGAGGATAGACAACTTAGTCTGCTGGATAACTTTTAGGAATTCATCCAGAGGTGTATGAAGAATCAAATATATCTAGGAGGAAGTATGACTTTTGAAGAAATATTGCTCCCCAATTGGTGCAGAGTCCATGATGCTCCTCACTCTAAGCTAGAATGTGATTTGTGTCAAACTGCTATGGAGTAGATACAAAAATGCATTAATCTAGTCCCAACTGTTGGAATTAATACAGAAAAGGAGTTAGGAAATGATAAGGGTAAAAGCTTGATGCTTCTTGAGAAGCCCCCTATTTGCAGAAAAGTGAAAGATAAATTAAGGCCACTAGAGCCTGATGGCTATTGGACATTGAGATTTGATGGATCTAAATCTAAGCAAGGTGTTGGAGCAAGATTTGAGTTAATCAGTCCTAAAGGTAAGAATTATTTTTCTGCTCATAGACTCCAATTTCAATGCACTAATATTGTTGTTGAGTATGAAGCTTTGATCCATGGGTTGTTAATGGCATCAAGGAAGAAAGTTAAGATATTATAGGTCTTTGGAGAATCTGAACTAGTAATCAAACAATTAAGGAAACAATGTTCATGCCGTGACAAGAGAATGACTAATTATAGGCATAGAGTGTGGGATCTCATTGAGGGATTCAATGCTTTCAATATCCAATTGATCCCTCGAAGTAGGAATCAAGTTGCAAATTCTCTGGCACAGGCTACTAGCACCTTGCAACCTTTATCACTTTCAGGATTGAAGAAGTTTACAGTTGAACTCACTCCAGTATCTTCAATACCTAACAACGTTACTAATTTCCAGGTATTTGAAGATGATAAGAATATTTTGGATTTTATTACAAGTTGTGATGTGTTTTCTTCTCAATTCATTGATGAGATGGAGCCTCAA
This sequence comes from Sequoiadendron giganteum, assembly GCA_007115665.2. NCBI lineage: Eukaryota > Viridiplantae > Streptophyta > Pinopsida > Cupressales > Cupressaceae > Sequoiadendron > Sequoiadendron giganteum. Next base: position 303,241,273 of record CM021108.1, on the reverse strand, counting down.
GAAGTAGAAATGGACTTGGGAGGAATCATTAACCTAAAGACCAACACTATTCCAATAGGTATGGTACAACTTGAAAGAATTTTTGATTTGGATAAGATAAGAGATCAAGAACAACAAGTTAAAAGGGAGTCTCTCAGTGTGAAACATACAATATGGGGACACCAGATGACATGAAGAATGTTTTTATTGGTAGGATATGCACTCCAAAAGAAAGAAAAGGGATAATTGATACCTTGCACACATATCATGATGTGATATTCTAGATATATGAGGATATGAAAACATATGATACTTCAATCATTACACACACCATTCCCCTAAAGTCAAATGTAAAATGTTTTAGACAGAGATAGAGACCAATCAATGCTTTGCTAGAACCCATCATTCAGAAAGAAGTGCAGAGGTTACTTTCAACACAAATTATATTTCCAGTAAGGCATTCAACTTGGGTTGCAAATCTGGTTCCAATAAGGAAAAAGAATGGAGAAATCAGATTGTGTGTGGACTTTAGGAATTTGAATAGAGCATCAGAAAAGGATAACTATCCAGTTCCTTCACTGGATGAAGTGCTTCTGATTGTCAATGGATCTCAAATGATGTCCTTTTTAGATGGGTATTCTGGATATAACTAGATTATGGTGCAATATGAAGACATGCACAAAACTTCCTTCACTACAAAATGTGGAACTTTTTCTTACAGAAGGATGCCCTTTGGGTTGATCAATGCTGGAGCTACATTCTAGAGAGCTATGGATATTCTTTTTAAGGACATAATTGGTAAGTGCATCATTATTTATATGGATGACTTGACAATTTTTTCTAAGAAACGAGGTGATCACATAACAGATTTATGCAAAGTATTCCAAAGATGTAGAGATTTTGGCATCTCACTTAACCCAAGGAAGTATATTTTTGGAGCCAAAGAAGGAAAATTACTAGGACAAATTATTTCAGAACAAGGTATTTCTATTGATCCTAAATGAGTATAGGCTATATTGAAGATTCAGCCTCCTATAAGTAAGAAAGAGATGAAGTCATTTTTTGGGAAGATTAACTTTGTTAGAAAATTTATCACTGGATTTGTAGAGATAGTGAAGCCATTGAATGCTATGTTGAAACAAGAGGCAAAAGTAGAGTGGAATGCAGAAGCTAAAGAGGAATTTATATAAATCAAGAAAGCTATTGTTAAGGCTTTGGTGTTGGTGAGTCCAGATTATGCTAAGCCCTTTTATATATATTCATTCGCTTCTGATCACTTTTGTGCTGGAATGTTAACCCAAAATTTTGATCAAGGTGATGAGCATCCTATAGCCTTCATGAGTACTCCTTTAAAGGATGCAGAATTGAGATATCACAATGCGGAAAAATAGGCCTATGCTTTGGTCAGAGTAGTGAAAAAGTTCAGACACTATATTTTGAGGAATAAGGTTTTTCCCATAGTGACTGATCCTACAGTAAAGTTGTTGTTAATGCAGAATGAGTTAGGTGAGCGAAGAGCTAAATGGGTGGCTATGTTGTGGGAATATGATATGGAGATTCAACCCATGAAATTACTAAGAGGACAGGGACTGACAAAGAAAATGGTTGAGACAGGTCCTGATCTCACAGATCAACACTATTATCTCTAGGAGATTGGTATGATGAAATCATTTATTATTTACTGAATTAGCAATGTCCTTATCACCTTAGTACAATTCACAGGCAAGCTTTGTGCCTAAAGAGTGGAAGTTTTATGATGAAAGGAGCTATCCTGTATAATAAAAATCATGAGGGTGTATACCTGAGATGTTTAGGGAAGGAAGAAGCTACCAAAGTGATGATTGAATTTCATGAAAGATATGGCACGGGCCATGGTTTTGCATCATCCACTACAAATCAGATCTTGAGGGTAGGATATTATTGGCCTACTTTGTTCAAAGATGCACATCAACATGTGAGACTTGTCACATATGTCAAACTACAACAAGTAAGGAAAAACATGCATCTCTTCCACTTCAGCTAGTCATATAGGTAAAACCATTTGCCCAGTGGGGAATGGACTTCATAGGTCCAATTAATCCTCCATATTCTGTGGGCCACAATTATATTCTCACCATAACTGATTATTTCACTAGGTGGACATAGGCTCTTGCTTGTAAACAATGTACTTCAGATGTGGTAATCAATTTTTTTGGTTATCCACTGTCTCTAGTTTGTGATAGTGGTCCTGCATTTGCATCACTCAAACTTTCTAATTGGCCATTTGATCATGGAATTGTTATTAAATTTTCATCTAATTACTACCCTTAGGGTAATGGTCTGGCTGAGTCTTCCAATAAGAACTGATTGACAGTTATCCGTAAGTTGCTAGAACAAAATCCTAAGGATTGGCACACCCAACTTCGATTTTCTCTCTAGGAAGACCATACTAGATAGAAGGCATCTATAGGAACCTCTCCTTATCACTTATTGTATGGTTTGGAACCTGTGTTTCCCATCCAATTGAAGATCCCCACCCTGTAGTTCATTAATGAATACTACAATGAGGAAGATAAGTGTGAAAGCCCATTTGGCTGAGTTGTTACACCTTGAAGAGAAAAGAGATGAAGCCCTAGAATTTTTTTCTAAACATCAGGGTGTAGTGAAAAGATGGTTTGATAGGAGAGATGAGGTGAAAGCCTTTAGAATCTTTGACTTAGTTCTATACTGGGATAAAGCCCATGACCATAAGGGAGCACATGGTAAATTTGATAAACTATGGCTTGGTCCTTACCAGATTTTAGAAATTATAGGAGATAATGCTTTTCGCTTAAAAACCCTCACTGGTGAGGATATCCCGTTCCCTGTGAATGGGCAGTATTTGAAGCATTACTTCCAATCTTGAGTTTTTTGCAGCTCATCCTTGTACATAGTTAGAGTCGGTCTGTTTTCTAATTTGCTTTGCTTGTTTGCTTTGGTTGGTTTTTCTTTTCATTTTGGTTTTGGCTTTTGGTTTCTTGCTTTCTTGGGGCTGTTGCATCTGTATAATAGGTTATTCGCCTGGGGTTGTTTTGGAGGTTTCTTCTACAAATTTTTATCAGTTTTTCAGAGTTAAGTGGTGGAATTCCTTTGTATGATGTCCCTTTAACTTAGAATTAGAGTCACTTGTTTTGGATAGACTTTGGAATATATTTGGGTCTCACATTTTTAGACTAAAATTAAAGATTCTAAAGTTGCATAGGGTTCCTACATAATTTGGCCTAGTGAAAAATCTTATATTCTACTTCAGTGCCACTGTGTTCCTCATCCCTAAGTGTAAGTTTTATTACTTACAAGGTAAAAAAGTTTTATAAAATGTTTAAAAGAGAAAAAGGAAAATATTGAAGAAACAAAGTAACCTTCACCTTATTAGGGGTATCCTAGTATCTTTATCAGGGTGATAGATGCTTGGTTGGCAGTAGAGCTATGCTTTGGAAGGGTCACAACGATAACCTCACCGGGGCTATGGACACCTGAATGGAAGCGAGGCTCTATCCAAGTAGCTTTTGAAGTTATAAAATTTATATAGCCTAGTCAAATTTGCTCTGGTTCCCGTTGCACCTAATGAATAGGAAATACATGCAAATACACACACTTGGACCCTGGTAAAGGAAAAATTCTTGTTGATTTTGGTTTCTAAAACTTTATTCATAGGTGTCCTAATGTAAGGATTGAAACCAAAGATTATGGGTTCTTGATTCTAGTTTTTTCTTGAAATGCTCTGGAACATTTCCCCAGTGGAGTCATCATTTGTTGCGCAATTTTTG